>JAUMHE010000079.1:4244166-4270371 GCA_032359235.1 Enteromius mattozi
TGATTTATTTACTCTAACTTACATTGCTGCTGCCACATGTATCTAATATGAGCGTGCAGTTTATTTCCAAGCTGTTATCCGCCACAGACGTAGTTTACCGACGGTTTTTGTAACTCGTGTGTTTTTAATGTAAACTTGTGCGTGAATGAGAACTTAGTTTGGTACTCACATGCATTTGACAGCCCCTTTCTGTCCGTGTCCTTCAGATGTGTGCTCTCAGAAAACCTTATATCAGAAGTTTAAACCTTGTATGGTTTAAAAACGCATGATTTCAGCGCGACAAACATGACAATCCGCGCTGTAATGGCGCAGGGCTGTTCTGGAAAAGGGGGCGGGGACTAGTAGCTCATTCGCATTTAAAGAGACAGCTTCCACTCAAAATAGCCATTTTTGTGATCATTCGCATCCAAATTAAAAGCTTTTTATATATATGTGTATATATATATATATATATAATTGTATGTATAATTGTCACAATGTATGTATAATTATAAGCAAATGCATGTGTATATTTAAGAAAAATGGTGTATATAAATTAATATATAGCATAAAATACAAGAATATAAATATAGAAATGTATTTGCATTTAAATATTTCCAAAATATAGACCGTGTGTGTGTGTATTTATATATTTATAATATACACAGTGCACATATATTATGTAAACAAAAACCTTTAATTTTGGATGTGATTAACATTTGACATCAACCCAAGTCTTTACTTTCACTTTTGATCACTTTAAAGCAACCTTGCAGAATAAAAGCACACATCTCTTTTTTCTTGCCATTAAATGGTTAACAAAAAAAAAGTTAAAATCCGTCATTTACTCACCTACATGTTGCTACAAAGCTGCATGACTTTCGTTCTTTTTTGGAACATAAAAACCTTCAGAGATCACATGAAAGTGATCAAGGAAGTAGTCCATAACTCTTGTGTTCAGTTTTCCTATTCTTCTGAAGTTATGTAATCATTTTGAGCAAGAAACAAGCAGAAATGCAATCCTGTCTTTGTTTATTTCTTCTTTTCTACTTCTGCATAGTTAAACTTTGAACTTGGTAGAACACCACCACAAATGTTGTTAAATTTGTTCTTGAACATTCATCAGGGCCCTCTGATCGTCACGGAGGAACTTCACTCCATCACCTTTGAGGCTGAGCTCTGCTGGTCTGGAATGGTGCTGAACTTTGAGGTCAGAAGATCCTTCAGAACAATAGCGTTAAAAAACATAAACAGCACCAAATCATGGTCATCATCTACCTTCTTCTCTTTCTCCATCTCCATCTCCAGACTACATCTCTGCCCATAGTCGTGATCTCCAACGTCAGTCAGCTGCCCAGTGGATGGGCCTCTATCATGTGGTACAACATGCTGACTTCTGAGCCAAAGGTAAGTCCTCTTGAAAACTAGTGTTACGAACATGGCTGAAAATTACAATTTACAAGAAAGGATGCCTTGTCTTTAAGATTTAAGATGAAGCACAAAATGTACTTACTGGAAATAAAATAACTGTAATAAAACCAATTAAACCTAAATAGAAATGTTTTAAAGTAAAGCACTAAAATTACTAACTGGGAAAAAACCCTTAACTAAAACAAAATAATATTTAAAAAAATAACAAAAACAAAATAAATACAAAAAATGTCAAAAGCACATAAAATTACTTAGAATTGTACTAAAATATAAATATTACATGAAAAATGGCAGATTATTAAGTTTAAAACACTAAAATTAATAACTGGAAATAAAGTAAAACTGAACTAAAACTAAAACTGAAATAAAATAAATTAATGTAAAAATATATATAATATAAAATAAAATGAATACTAAAAATATAAATATTAGATCAAAAAACAAAAAACTTGGAAGTGCTGCCTTGGCAAACTTTTGGTAGAAAAAAAATAAGTAGAAATTCTAGTTAAAATAAAAGAATTTAAATAGAAATATTTGAAAAAGAACAAGATCAAAATCCAAAAAAAAAAAAAAAAAAAAGACAAAAGCACAGATTTACCAATCTAAAATTAAAAAGTGAATATAAAATAATATAAAAATAAAAGTGAAGTTCAAAAGTAAGTCCTCTTCAGCGCTAATGGTTTAGTATATGATATGAGCATTTTCTTTGATTGTTCGTTCTCCAGAACCTTTCGTTCTTCGTGACTCCTCCTTCAGCCACGTGGGGGCATCTAGCGGAGGTGCTGAGCTGGCAGTTCTCCTCCATCACCAAGAGGGGTCTTAATCAAGAACAGTTAAGCATGCTGGGTACCAAACTCCTTGGTAAGTACGATACACTTACTTCATACCGCGACCGATTATTTGGAGCAGATTTATTAAATGCACACGCGTTTGAACTTGGGCCCACAGGACCTAAAGCGGTGATGGATCCTGAAGCTCAGATTCCTTGGAATAAATTCTGCAAGGTTGACCTATACAAGATTTTTGATTTTACTAATCAGCTTTAAGTTCCCACTGTTTAGAAGTGATTTGATTTGAGACTTGTGTTTGATGTAGTCTGGCAGTGAGAAGAACTTCACCTTCTGGCTGTGGATTGAAGGAATTTTGGACTTGATAAAGAGACATCTGCTGAGCTTGTGGGACGATGGGTAAGAAACCAGATGCTTGAATTAGTAGAAGGCAAAGGATTTTTTCCACACATATTGATTTATGTGGAATGTCAGGAGAACACATTATGTGAAAATATTGTTTGCCAAGCCACGTACTTTTTAAATCGCTTCAGGAAATAAAAGATGACTTGAAAACCTCAACTAGGAGTAACGCATTTCAGCTCTGTCACAACTTCTAGCAAACCTTTATATTTTGGGCTCCGGCTCTTTTCAGCATACTGTGGCTTCTGTTTTCATTCTTCATTTGCGACTTTGCTAATTCACGCTGCTGCGCTTGGTATATTGCATTCGTCTGTATGTAAATGAGATGTTGCATCGGTGTTCTTTAATTTGCGTGTTGTTGGTAAATCATCTGCAGAAATTTCCACACCCATCTGCGCTGTTTTGGAACTGCGTTCTCATGCTAATTTGTCCTGTTTAGTAAAACTGTACCTTTAACTGAAATAAAAGTAAATTAATATAAATTGAAATATTTAAAAAATAAACAAATAAAATCAAGAAAAATCACATAATGACACAACAAAACATCAATATAAGATAGAAAACTTTAAATGAAAATTAGTATAGTTGCCTTGGCAAATAACTTTTTAAAGTTAAAGTTTTAAGCGCTAAAATTAGTAAAACTAGAAATAAATAAGTGTCACAAAATTACTCCATTTGTGCATAAACAACAACAAAAATACATAAACATGTTCTGGGTTAAATAAACACAAACACTATTTAAATGAATAAACACAATTAACAGAATCTGTGGCAATTTTTAATTACTTTAGGAAATATTTTCCTAGATTTATTTTGTAATAAAGATATAGACGCATGTTTAAATGGAGTTGTGTCTGAAGTTTTAAAGTATAAAAAGATGGCAAAAATTGTATTTATAGTAATAAACTTGCATAATGGAATTCTCTTTTAACCCTGTCTCTCTCTCACAGCTGTATAATGGGATTTGTGACCAAAGACCGAACTAAAGCGCTGCTGCATGACAAAGCTTCCGGGACATTTCTGTTGCGCTTCAGCGAGAGCAACCGTGATGGAGCCATCACGTTCAGCTGGGTTGAACACGACTTAAACGGTGAGATGTTCCTTCACTCTGGAAAAATAAAGGACTAAATAAAACCCATGTATCTGGTCTTGATATCAAAACGTCAATAAAACAGCTGACATGGATTTGGATGTGGGTCACATCTGTTTTGCAAATGTAATGCTCATGACTTGGTGTTGTGTTGGATTTGTTTAGACGAGCCACAGATTCGCTCCGTGGAGCCCTACACGAAGAAGGAACTCTCTGCCGTCTCTCTTCCTGACATCATTCGCAATTATCGCGTGATGGCGGCCGACAACGTCCCAGAAAATCCTCTGCGCTTCCTATTTCCCAATATACCCAAAGACGAGGCCTTCAAAAAATACTACTCCAAACCTACCGACAGTAAGAAACACACAGTTGGGAACTATTTAAAATATGAATAAATGTGTTAAATTTGTTTATATACAAAGATATACTTCCGTTTATACAGAGCAAGAACCGATGGATGTGGATAAGAAGTCTGATGAGGGCTACATCAGCACCACTCTCATCTCCATCTCTGAAATGTAAGTCAATATTAACCCTCAGTGTTTTTTTATTGAATATTTTGCATTTGTAGTACATTTTATGGAATGAAATTATATTTATAGAAGAGTTATGATTATTTATTAGCTGTATAGACCTGAAAAGGAAATGAAATATATATTTTAAAACGTATTTTACTGTATGAAAATCAAAGACATAAATCTAAACAATGTGTGTTCCAAATTTGAGGTTGATATCACAAAAAATGAGCTTCTAGTAAGATTGTGTTTGGGCGCAGTACCAAGCATTTCCACTAGATGAAATTAAATGAATAATTTTTGGTTGCAAACAGTATAATGGTGTGTGCACATAATCCAATTTGCATCATTCTCGCCGCCCGACACGAATTTGCATTTTTTCGCATTTTTGCATCAACTTCATGTGTAATATACACATGCAAATAATTACATTTGGTGTGCACACACCATTAGTTTGACCGCTTTTTCAGGACCGTTTAACCTTTTTGAATCACGCTCATGTTAATTAATTAATTTTTTTGTGTTCACATAGCAAACATAAAACCTTTTTCAAAAATTTCAAACCTTTCTGATTAAGTAAAACAAAAAAAGTATTAATTTTAAAACGCAATTTCTCTGCAACCAAACAGGACTGCAAATATAACGTTTTACGTACTTCATTTTAGGCCGCCACAAGACTATAATGATACACTCATGCCAATGTCGCCTGAGGTTTACGGCGAGCTGGAGCGCATGGTATGAAATATGATAATTATACATTTACAATATAATTTAAAGAAATACCTTGGATATTAACAGCTCTTATTTTCCATTTCTTTTTGTTTTAGAACAGATACGTCACCGATTCATTAAATTTTGAGGTAGAGTACTATTATTCCTATGTATATATCAATATAGCATATAAATAGATTCTGACACTTTTTTGTTTTTTTTTGTCCACAGCCCTCAGACTTAAGTCTCTCGTAAGTGACCTGAAAGGACAGACGATGCAGAAAAAAATAGAAAGATTTCTTTTATTCTGTATTTTTTCTGTAATAACGCAAATGAAAGAGGAACATCTAGTCGATGTATAGCCATTTGGTTTAGCGATCTTCTCTTTCTCATTCTAACGTTATTTGAAAAACACTGTATATGCTGTCAACTATAGCATAAAGACAACCAAATAGATCAAATTAACCCAAAAGTACTGCTACTGTTACCACAGCACTTGTTCACTTCTTCAACTTTTTAGACAGTGAAAAATGAATAGCACTTCGTTTTATTAGATGCCAAGTAATAGAAAACTGAGGAGAAAGTCAACAAAAAAGCTTGCAAGTTTTGCAAAATCTTATTTTCTGTAAAGAAAATTAAACCTATTATTAGGACTAAGATTTTTTAATAATTTATTTAAATTAATGTGAGAAACAAAAAGTAATTCTAAAACATTACATAAGCAGTCGTACTGCCTTGTCTTTTTTTTTGTATTCAAACCACAGTAAATTACTGTAGTACAGGAATTTAACAGTAAATTGCAGTAAAATACATTATGAAAATAATGATAACGAACAAAAACACAATGGTCCTTAACAAAAATATTGGTCCTAAAATAGGCTTTCTTTTCTGAAAGCAAGTTTTGGATTCTATGTTTAAGTATCTTCTGTTTGGTTTTGGGATAAAACACCCCAAAGTTTCATCCAGAAAGAATTATGACAACGTTTCTAAATATGTAAAAAATAAAAAAAAGAGACCAGTTTTCTTGATATTTTTCTGATACTTGCTGGTGCTCTGTTAGTGTTATGTTCACTTTATGTAGTTTATGTTGTCATTTCTCACTTTATGCACTGGATTTTACGGCTGTGTTTTATTTTACAGAGCAATATTTGTTTTTGTTTTATTTGTTTTGGACGTGATAGAAAGTTATTACTCTGGAAATCCATCTTGTTTGAAATGACTTAAACGTGCACCTTAAAAACTTTCGGCACAGACCAACAATACGCAAACAGCACATTAGTGAAAGAAAAGGTATTGTGTACGAACATGTGGAAAAACATTTAAAAAACCAAATAAACATTGCAAACAAGTTTTAAAAATGCCAAAAAAATTAAATAAATTAAATATATATATATATTTGAGATATTCATTTAATGGATATCTGTCTGATGCATGTACAGCTAAAATGAATATCAAAAGCTACGTATGTTCAAAGTCTTTATTGTTTTTATCTAGTATTTCTTGTGTGGAATATATTGATCATTATCTTTTACATTAAACAAATCTAGAACATCCACAGCGTAGTTAATAAAAGCAAATGAAAAGGAAATATCACAACAACAATGCAATACATTCATAGCAGTAATAAACAAATGCAGAAAAAATTCGTAACATCTTTCTCCGCAAAAACAAGAAATTACGACAAATGTGCCAAGGAAACGAACGAAGTTGAATACGATCAGTGACCTACTTTTGTTTGTACTGTTGAGTCTCTTGGTTGAGTTGCCTCGATTTTTTTTTCCAATAAATAAAATTGTCCACAGTTAATCATGTACATCCACCCACACACACACTTATTACAAAACACATTTACAATACTTCAACCGTAGTGTCCCACTAGAAAATATTCACATAAGTTGAGATCGACTTAGCTTCGGAGGTTTTTCAAGTATACGTGCGTCTCTTTGTCTTCCGTACTGTACATTAGAACAATTACTGTGCTTCTCTGCATACAACATGTGCTTATAGACATGAAACATACAGTTTATGAAGTTACAATACCAAATGACTCAACTGACGGGACATGTTTAGACTGCATTTTGACCACAGCAGTCAGCGTTAATTCCAGTGCATTTTTGTTTGTTTTTTGACTTTCAATGACTTTGTAATTTCATCATGTACTGAGAATAAAATGGAAAATGAATTTGTTTTGCTTGGTTCTTTTTCCATATGATCACTAAACTAAATCACACAACAAATCCATTTTCATATCCTGGATTTAAATTTCTCGCGGAAGAACCAAAGGTGACACTGCAGTCGAGTTTGGATGTTACTTGTGTTCGTTTTACACATAATTATTCATTAAACAACTGCCGTAAGATTTCTATTATGTTTAAGTATTGAAAAACATTACTGCTGAAAATTACAGGATGCTTCTGTAGTACAACGAAACGTCAGGTGTGAAAACTGTACTTTTGGTGCGGTTAAAGTCATTTTGGTAACAATTAGGTCATTTACAATAAATTTCAATTTGTTAACATTAGTTAGGTAGATGGGTAACAAATACAGAAAATTCCTGTAGTACATCGAACAGGCAGGTACGAAAATTGTCATTATCGTTAATAAATGGAAACTTACTATAATTTATATTGGTATGAAATACAGGAAATTTTGTAGTACAGTGAACGAACATGTGGGAAATGGTCTTTTTTGAATTATTTTTTGTAACAATTTCCGAAAGTTTCAATTTGTTAACATTAGTTAAGCAGATTTTATTAAATACAGGGAATTCCTGTAGTGCATTTATATTTAAACATGAAAATGGTCCTTCTAGTGCTTTTAAGTACTTTTGGTGACGCTTTACAATAAGTTTGTGTTAACATTAGTTCAGTAGACAGATATGAAATACAGGAAAAAGTACAATGAACGGGCAGGTACTAAATTTTCCTCTTGGTGTTTTAAAGTAATTCTGCAACACTGTACAATGAGTTTGTTAACATGAGTTTTGTAGCTGGCTATCAAATACATGAAATTCCTGTAGTTCACCGAGCAGGCAGGTATACTTCACTAATGTTAATAAACTGAAATGTACATGGGTAAGAAATACAGGAAATTCTTGTAGTACAATTGACAGGCAGGTGGGAAATGGTCCTTCTAGTACTTTAAAGTATCATTGTAACCAATTGTTAACATTGGTTAAGCAGATAAGTATCAAATACAGAGAATTCTTGTAGTACAGTGAAAGTCTAGGCACAAAAATGGGTCTTCTAGGGCTTTAAAGTAGTTTTAGTGATACTTTACTAATGTTAACAACTGTAAAGCAAAAAGTACTGAATACAGGTAATTCTTGTAGTACAATGAACGGGCAGAAAATAGTCCTTCTAGTGCTTGAACGTAATTACGGTGACACTTTACAATGAATTTCGGTTATACAGGTATCAAATACAAGGAATTCCTGTAGTACAATAACCAGGCAGGTATATATTTTTTTTCCTCTTGGTGCTTTAAAATTGTAAAGTAACACTTTACAATAAATTTCAATTTGTTTGCATTAGTCAGGTATATGGCTATCAAATACAGGAAATTCTAGTAGTACATTGAACAGGCAGGTATAAAACGGCCTTCTAGAGTTTAAAAGTAATTTTGATGGCACTTATACTAACAAAATTAAACTTTTTTGTAAATTATATAGATATCAAATACAGGAAATTCTTGTAGTATAATGAACATACAGGTGACAAATGGTCCTTCTATTGTCTTAAAGTATTTTTGGTGACAATTTACAATTTTCCTTCATTGACATTAAACACATATATATCAAATACAGGAAATTCCTGTAGTTCATTGAACAGGCTGGTACGAAAAAGTTCCTTCCAGTGCGTAAAAGTAATGTCGGTAACACTTCACAATAAGTTTCAGTTAGTTCACATTAGGTAGATGTGTATCATGAATTAACGATCAATAATAATACTTTTACAACATTTATTATTCTTTGTTACCATTAATTTCTACAGATGCTACTTTTTTAATTATATAATTATAAATTAATAGTATAAATTATTATTATTTTTTTTAATTGCCTAATTAAATAAATTGTTAATTATTAGTACGATACCTAAATCAACTAATGTTAACTGTAATTGTAAAAGTTATTTGGGGGGGGGGGGGGGGATTAATGTAATGTAAAGTGTTACTTTAATTTCATTTCATTTAAAAAGATACTGAAAGTCAAATAAATAAATATAATACAAATAAAAACTTAAATAAAAAAGTGCAATTTTTTAACAATCAAAAAACAGCATCATTCGGAGCATATTCTCAACATGATACACAAATAAAAGGCATAAGGAACTACCACCGTTCTTCATGTTGATTTCGAACTAAATTTATAGGATAAAGAAAATGGGTACAATTATAAAATAAATAAATAAATCAGAATGACACCTCCCTCCCAATGCTACCTTCTCAAGTCGAGCTGCCTTTTCTTAAATATCTATTTGACATCATTGAAGGTTCTCAAACCATAAATGAATGTACATGAACTATATATACACTTTTTAATATATGTATTTTAGTATTGACTATATTAAATTTATATTGTATGTTAATGTGGAGATACAGCTAAATAAGACCTTTATGAGGCTACATTCCCCAGAGTGTCAGATAAAACAAACTTACCATGTTAATGGAGGTTACACACACACACGAACACCACAAAACAGGGTAAAGGGGCCCAAAGACATTTGTTTTTGTTTTCTTCTCAAATGCGTACCTCAGACACACAGACTCACTGGGAAACATCTGGAGCGTTTTAACACGACAGATCATCTCTACAGCATCCCATCCAGGTTCTTCTCGACCGTCTCCTTGTCGGTGTCGGCAGTGGTCTCCTTGGGGCTGTAGGTGTTGTGATAGTCCTGCAGGATTGTTACGACGTCATGGTGGCCGAAATGAATGGCCTCGTCCATGGGAGTGTTACCCCACCTGTACAGAGATCAAACAGCAAGTTTAAAGGAACAGCATTTGTGTGCTGCTGATTATCATTTTAAGTCATTTCTTTGTTTGAAAAATAAATAACTAAAATGGAAGTCAATGGGGTGAACGTACACAACAACCATTAAAACTATACATTTATAACATTAAATTAAGCTTCAAAGATAAACAATTTTTTTTTTACTTATAAACAAACAAATGCTTTAAAAATTAATTATTAATTTATGATTCATAACTAATAAATTGTGTTTACAATTTGGTACTAGTACATTTACATTATGTGTGCTGTGTATATTTTTTATGTATATAAATACAGTAAATATTTTGAAAATATTTGCATTTATATTTTTATTCCTATATTTTATACATAAATATATTTAATATATTTTTTTTTCTTAAATATATACATGCATGTGTTTGTATTTATATATTCATATTAAATATAAACAGAATACACACATATTTTATGTAAACAAAAACTTTTGGATACAATTAATCGTTTGGCAGCACTATATTCTAATTATGTTAAAAATAAAAGTAACATCCAAAATAGTACACTATTCTCAAATTCTTTTCTTCTGTAATTTTTATAAATAACTAATAAACAATACTTTCTCAGCACTTATTAATCTTGTTTTTTGTTCATTTGAATAATAAATTATAAATCGATATTAACATTAGCCTAGAGTAATACATGCTACTGATTGATTGTTAATTATTAGTTTATGACAGCTACATAATAAATGTAATGTTAACTGAAACTTCAACTTAAGTGTTAATAAAACAAAATAATTAATACTATTTAATTAATTAGTAATAATTATTAAGTACAATAAAATGTTATAGTATCTATTTTCATTTCTAGAAACATTATTATATTATATTGTATTATAGCAAAAGAATGATGGATATTTAAGCACAATGAATTGACACATAAATGCTTTAAAGTGTATAAAAATGTATGAAAATATATCTAAAATAGCTAACAATAAACAAATCGAGCTGGTCGTAGAGACCATTTTTTGAATACGGCTTTATTACATTGCTGTTTTGCAACAGCCTTACCTTATTTTGTGGCCCACTTTTGACATACAGGTCACATACATAGCACTTATGGCACGAAACAAGATGTAAAGCCATGTTGTACCATTTCATATTCATACCTGTCTCTGGGCACCGGGTTCACCTTACAAGCTTCTAGAAGAAAACGAACAACCTCAGTGTGACCTGAAACCCACAAAAGCACATATTAGCATGATTTCCACTCAACACAGAGAAAATGAGCTCAGGCAGAGGAAACAAACAGCAAGTCTGGGGGTTGAAGAGTGTCATAACATCTATAGCTGCAGAGTTTGATGAGTTTCTGGGACTTCACCTTCAGCAGCAGCCACGTGAAGAGCCGTCCGAGAGTCGTAATCTCTCTGCTCCATATCCATCGACGAGAGCGCAAACCTATGCGAGGCGTAAACACACGTGAACTCAACATCTGTGTTCAGAAATGCAGGAAAAGTGTGATTTATTGGTGGAGCGGTACCTTCTCAGAGCCGACACGTCTCCCGTGTAGGCCGCAAACAGCAGGTTGATGACTGACTTGACCTGAAAGAAAACAGAGGAGTCGTTTGTGGTGCATTAACGACATCACAATGACATCGTATTGTTGCAAACTTCACACAAATCGCTAGAAGATCCCAAAACCACTTGGCTCGCATTTGGGCTCTGCGAAAAAAATACAACTTGTGAAACAAAAGGACAAGTTAAACGAAACGAACACAAACAGTGGCAATGTTGTCAAAACCGTGATAAAGAAACAAAATACACAAAGAGTTAAATGAAATTTGTGTTTGTCAATCTTTTATTAAAGCACAATGGGAAAATAAATAAACAAAGTCTACCAAGTTTAAACAAGATAATCTTATTGGCACAAATGGTGTATTTCACACTGTCACATTTCATAAAGTAAATGATAATACTGAAAAAAAACAAATGAAAACAAAACATCAAGTTCAAGTAGTCAGTTTAAATGATGGCAAGTTTAAGCATTTCTCAGTGGAAAGGAACTTATAAATCAGTAATCTTTAAGGACATTTCTGGATTTCAAGAGGCACAGTTTAAGAAGTGATAAATGATTCGTTAAACTGACAGTACAAGGAAAATCTTACAGTGAATATTTAATTCAAGTGGGTTACAGATGTAGCTGATTTGAGCACAGGATGAAATGTGGATTATGAAATCAGTTTCTGGTCGCAGTCGAGCTGTTGCTCTCTGGTTAGCGTTAATCACTTGTTTGGTTTGGTTTGTAATACAATGTCTGAATTAATTTCCTTCTATGATTTACACATTTTGTGCACAAAAAATTAATTAAACATTGTGGATGCCAGAATAAACCAAGAAAACATCAGAATTTATGAAGTTACACAAATTTTGTAACTTTGTGTAAATGCTGATTGAATTAAGTTAACAGAACATGCAAAACATACATTCAACAAACATTTAGACATCACATTAGGTAAAAAAAAAAAGGGGCTCAGTGGAAATCATAATGTAATTATGTACAAATTAAATAAACTGTAAAGACCAGTTCTTTTGTGTTATTTTTGTGGAGCTAGCAGCAACATACAAAAATGATAAAAAGTACTTAATGTTTCCTGAAACTTTAAGAAGTCATCAAAACTCAATGCTGTCATGTCTGGTTCAGACGTTTAGCCAATAAATAATGTACTTCTTTTTTTTTTTTTTTTTTTTTTTTACAGGCCATAAATCTTTTTTACATTAATCTAGTAAAGGAGAAAGTATTTTAACGTTGGGGAAAAACAGTAAATATATGACCATCTTTTAGCAATTTTTTACAGTTTTTAATAAAAATACAATAAACAAAGAATCACAATATTACTGTCTCATTACTTAGATACTGATATCATATTGCATTGTTTTGGCATTACTGATTCCCTTCATTTTTGAGGTTTAAAGGTCTTTGGCTTGCTTTGGTATAAAAATCAACATAACCTACGCAAACAAAAAATTAAAACAAAACATAAAAACAGAACCGACAACAACAAACCAAAGCAAACTACAACAAAATGATAAATACCCAAACAAACGAATTAAATTTGAACTAAAACCAACTAAAATAAACAAAACGAAACAAAAATCTAGACAAAATAAAATCAAAGAGAAACAAAAAAGCACAAAACCAACTAAAACAAATAAAAAAAATGAAACAAAACAACTAAAACAAATACAAACAAAACCCAAATTCAAGTAAAACTAAACAAAACCAAACAACTAAAACAAACAAAACCAAATCCAATTAAAACAAAACGAATATCAAACAAACAAAACCAAAACCAACTAAAACAAAACAAATAGCAAACGAACTAAAACCCAAGTAAAACAAAACCAAAGAACAAAACCAACTAAAATCAAAAACCAAATCAAAAACCAAATCAAAATAAACAAAACTCAGTCCTAAAAACAAAACATAAACTCTCTAATGGTAAAGACTGATTAACAAAAGAAAGTGATGGGTGATGGGCTGAGGACATGGAAGGAAGGTCGGGTTGCGTCGTCGTCTCTTCTAGATTCTTTCTGCCGCGCTTCCCATCCTATAGACTACAGTGGTGGAACTGTCCTCGTCCGTTTCTGAAGGACAGACTTTTTTCCACACTTTGTCTGTGAGCGCTAGTTCCTTCTGAAGGCTTGTATAGTCCAGCGGTTCGAGATTCTGCTGCTGCGGTTCAACCAATACGGACACGGACAGATTATTAGATTAGATTATATCATGATGGAATTTCCTTTTTGGATTAGCATGGATGGCAGAGAAAGAAGAGAACAAGGAAACGGTGGAAATTTAAGCAAGCCAGTCAATCAGAACGGCTCTCAGGAATTATTAACGGACATATTTAGGCTGTATTATATCAGCAGGAGTAAGTCAGTCAAGCAGTAAAATATTTAGCTTTCTAAATTAAGGCACACGGATAGTAGTGGAGTTGAAAAGCAGAGAGTACGCTGGTCCTCCAGCAGAGGGCAGACAATGAAAAGGAAAAGAAATGAGCATTTGCTAAAAGAAGTGAAATGTTTGAAAATACAGGATAAGATTGTAGGACAGTTAGCATTATTTGGTTTGTCAGTTCACACTCATTAATACATAGGCACACACTCATAATATGTCAAGATTATTAGCATTTGTTGCCTCTAGAGGTGGGATATACAGTGTCCCCAAAAAGTAAACGGACATTAAAGCCATGCTTAATAAAAAAATTAATTGCATTATATTTTAAAAAACAAAACAATAACAAACAGATACAAACCAAATGGTATCTGTAAACCTAACATAAGTTTTCTGACGTATTTTGCAATGATAAAAGTGTTTTTTGTGGGTTTTTTTAGAAATGTCTTATGAAATAATATAAAATAAAAAGTGTCATTATATTACGCTGTGTTATTGTACACTATTATATATGTTAATAATTAAAAATTATTATATAATTTATGCCATGTTATTGCCCACTCCTAGTTGCATGCTGTTTGTGGTTGGAAGGACAGATCTGTCACTCACCCGCTGGTCTCCGCCCTCTCGGCGTGGATCCAGTTTCTTGGCAAAGTGGCGTAAATTGTCATAGTTGTGGAAATTACAGAGATGGACCAGATCCTAAAAGAAAAAGACGACTTAAGTCAATGCGAGCGAGAGAGACATGACTGAATTATCAGATTATTAGACGATATTGTACAGATTTCGTACCGTGCAAAACTGGATTCCTCGCACACTGTTGCCCAGTTTGTCAAGAGGAGGAGACCAACACATAATGCCCATCACATTAGGCACCACCAGCAGGATGCCTCCAGAAACACCCGATTTAGCCGGGAGACCAACCTATAATACAAGACACAGCCTGAGTTTGTCTCATTCTGAATGAGTTTGTCTTACATCGAACCTAATACCATTTCTCCAGGTGTGAAACTCACATGGAAAGCGAACTGTCCGGAAAAGTCATACATGCCGCAGGAGTGCATGAGACTCAGTGTGTTTCGTACAGCCTCGGGGTTCAGCACACGCTCTCCCGTGATTGGACAGAAGCCGCCGTTGGCCAGGGTGGCTGCCATCACACTGGCACTTTCGCAGGTTACCTCGATGGAGCACAGCTAAACAAACAAAACAAAGCACATTTGATTATGTATTATTCATATGTAAATAAATATTAATGCTCGAAGGAACAGCTAATCCATATGAAAATATGCTGAAAACGTATTCACCCTAAGGCCACCTGAGAGAGATGTAGATCTCATATTACTTGCTTAGCAAAATATCCATTGAAGTGAATGGGTGCCGTCAGAATGAGAGTCCAAACAGCTGATAAAAACCCCACAACAATCCACAAATAATCCACATGATTCCAGTTCATCAGTTTACATCTCTTGAAGTGAAATGTTGCAAGTTTGTAACAAACCAATCCATCATTAAGACGTTTTTATCTTCAAACCATCGCTTCCATCTAAAATACCAGTGGATAAAATATCCTCCAGTGAAAAAGTCCATCCCCTGTTGTCCGTTTACATTAAAATCCACCTCCATAATTGTACACAACTATTTTGTCCTATAAACAGTGCTTGATCGCACGTTTCTCTCCTGATTCAGAAGAAACAACTTTTTTACCGGAGGAAAAAAAAAAATTATGGATAGAGGACTATTTTAGGTGGAAGCAATGGTTTGAAGTTAAAAACGTCTTAATGATGGATCATTTTATTACAAATATGATACTTTATACTTCAAAAGATGTTAACTGATGAACTAGAGTGATGTGGATTACTTTGTGTGATGTTTTTATCAGATGTTAGGACTCTCATTCTGACGGCACCCTTTCACTGCAGAGGATCCATTGACGAGTAAGTGATGTAATGCTACATTTCTCCAAATCCTGTTGATAAAAAAAATTGTAGGCAGCTATACACATATTTAACACTCATTTCCAAACTGAAAATCAGTACACAAAAAAGAGGTTTAGCTTAGACTAACCTGGAAGTAAAGGTCCAGGATGGAGATCATATCTGTACCCTCTGGGAAACACTGCAAGATGGGGAGAAAAAAAAAGCTAAATAATGCTTTCAATGAATTTTCAATGATACCTAATTGCTATAAAATGTTTAAACACATACCTTCTTTTCCTTCAAGTAGTAACCAATGGCAAAGTTTCTGTCACCTGACAGTCGCTCGGACTGAAACCTACCCACAACAAGAAAGTACTTACAACATGAATTTTCTTCAATTCTTCAATTTTCACAAATTTGATAAACAATTATAAAGAAATGGCACACTGAATTAAATATTTTATTTGTTTCGCAATTAATCACATCCAAAATAAATGTTTTTGTTTACATATGTGTGTATTTATTATGTATCTATAAATACACACACATGCATGTATATATTTATTAATAATATAAATTATAGGAATATAAATACAAACATGTAAATATTTTCAATATATATATTGTACGTGTGTGTATTCATACGTATATAATAAACATACACAGAACACACATATATTATGCAAACAAAAACGTATTTTGTATGCGATTAATTGCGCTTACTCATTTGACAGCACTAGTATTAATATAGATAGTTTTATTTAACGTTTTATTACTTTTATATTTTCCATAGTTAGTTGAGTACTTAATACTACTATTAGATATTTGCACTGTTTCATTTGTTCTATTGTTCATAATTGACATTTCACTGAAATAATTTCACTGCCGTTAGCATCACTTACGTAGCGTTGCTGAAACCCACATATTCATTTCCCGCCAACTTCTTCATAAAGTTCATCACCTAAAACAAAACACTTAATTAAATGCCGCAGCTATCAACGTAATAAACAGTAAGACACTAAAAATAATGATACTGTACTATACTATACTTACATAGTCAAACTTCTCAGCGTTGCTTACACCTTGCTGAAAGTCAAAAACAAACAGCATGAATGCGGTATATCATAGAAATGAAATGTTTTGTAGAGTTATGCACAAACTTCTCAAAGTATAGCCATTCCAGTTAAAAGACACTACCAAAATATTTATACATAGACATTATAGACAGAGATTCTATAAATTAGATTGACAGTTGTAGTAAAATCATTTCTCTACAGCTTGAGAGGCATTTCAAATGAAGAATGGAAAAAAAGGATTCTAGCTCACTAGATTTGAGTAAAATCGTTGAAAGAAATAAAGACAAACAGTGTCCAAGTAAGTACTATTATTGCTGATCACAAATGTAAGTTGTTAAAGGGGTGTGGAAAAATCAGACAAAACTAAAACAAAAGCAAAACTGTCAAACTGTGTGCTGTCTGTAAGTTTGTTTTAGTACATTTCTAGAGAAACTCAATGTAATGCATTGATTTGAGGCTCTTAAATAAGTTTTTTTCCACATTGAAGAAATATTTAAGCAAAAAGAAAAAGCAGAGTATCTTACTAAATACGTGAATTTTTAAGTACAAAACAAAACTTCAAACACAAATAAAGCTTGATTCTGAAGAAATGAAACAGAGTTACACTTGATTTTCTGTCAGAGCAATGGATTTGTCAGACTTGCGCTAATGTAGCTTAGCATTAGCTCGGTTTGAAATTTGTTCAATGAGGAAAAACAAATAAATGAAAGGGAAATTACCAACGTCATTGACCTGTTGGAGGGTCAAAATTTCCCACAGTTCCTAATGCTGTAAAATACGCAACAACAATAAAACCACAAAAAGCCTTCACACAGACATCACACATTACCACCTCGACAGGCCTGAGAAAGATGCGTTTCATGCAGAGGATTTACCTTTAACGTCATCACAAATTCGTAACATTACAAAAAAAGTTAGAAATATATGCTTATACATGTTTGCAATAGAGTAATATCGTTCATAATATGTAAACAAAGCCCTGCATTTCTACTGGAGGCTTTAGCAAGGATGCTAACTACAGATTGTGGCTTTATTTAAAAAAAAACAATATTAAAAATTCTGTCTGCTCACTGAATTATAGAAACATTTTATATTTATATAGCCTGTTATATAGCCTCAAGTCTTTATTATTCTATCACACAGCCCTAACCATCATTCATTCTCTCTCGCATCTATTTGCTCTTTTCCCCTTATCTTCCCCCATCCCACTTCAATATAAACCTTTCAGCGTGATTATTCATAACCTTAATCTGATGAGAGAGGGATAGTAATCAGATTAAATCCATTCGTCCCCCTGATCCGCTTTAACGTCAAACATCGGCAAACACATCAAGCTAAACATTCGGCAAGGTTATCAAATTCAGAAAAATCTCTTGAGGAAGCACAGCTAATGCAGTTTTGGGTCCCCCGTTTTATTAAACACTGGAAGGATGTAAAGATGAGAATGAGATTTACCTTGAGGAGGGAGGTGCAAACTATGGCGCCAGCGTTTACCATGGGATTGTGAGGTTTATCTGGAAAAATAGTTTATGAGTGAATCAATAAATGAGTGAATGAAGCTTATTTTTGGGAACATTCAAATCTGAAAATGAAGATTTGCTGAAAATGTACACACCCTCAGGCCACAAGGTGTAGAAGAGTTAGTTTTCAGATTTAGATAAATTTTGCATTAAGTAACTTGCTCAATAATGGACCGATTGAAGTGAATGGGTGCCGTCAGAATGAAAGTCCAAACAACTGATAAAAACATCACAATAATCCACACCACTCCGTCCACCAATTAACATCTCGTGAAGCCAAAAGCTGTGGGTTTTTATGAAACAAATCCATCAAAAATATGATTATTTTTTATTATATTTAACTTCAACCTTTGCTTTTGGCTAAAATATGAGTCATCTGTTAATAATAATGATGTTTTTTTTCTGTAGGGAAGCACTATTATGGATCATATTTTGTTCTGATTTGACAGTTTAAATTTAAAAACACCTTCATAATGGATTTGTTTCTTATAAACATGAAGGTTTTTGCTTCACAAGATGTTAATCGATGGATTGGAGTTGTGTGGATTTAATGTGGTGTTTTTATCAGCTGTTTGGACTCTCATTCTGACGGCACCCATTCACTGCAGAGTGTTAAATTGATGAGCAAGTGATGTAATGCTACACAGCTCAAAATCTGTTCTGAAGACCAAAACTAACTCAAATCTTGGATGGCTTGAGGGTGAGTCATTTTGTAGCTAATTTACTGCATTATGAAATTATTTTCATAATTCATTTCACCCTAAAATCTCATTATCGTAAGGCATCCAGATAGTTTACTTTGAGTTTTTCTGCCGTTCTCATTATTTTTATTATTACTCTTATACTGTAATACAGTGATTTTCTTAAATTATAATTTTTTTAGTATGAATTTGTAATTTCATATAATTTAAATATATCACTGTATTTTTATTAAAGTAGTGAGAATGAGAATAATTTATGGTAATTAGAATTATAGGGAAAATTGTCTTGAAAATTGTGTGATATTTCAATAATTTTTAAATTCAATTTATTTCTTTTGATTTCGGAATTAAATTAGCTATTTTTTCACGTGAAATATGTTTCGGAAACATCTTAGAAGTCCTTACCATCTTCGTCAAGAAAGAGTTTGTTGAAACGAAGACCACTGGGCTCCTTCCCTATAAAGCGGTGCACGTATTCAGTGCCGTGATCGTGAACAGCTACTGCGTACTTTAACGGTTTCACACAGGACTGCAGACAAAATGGGACTTTCGTGTCACCCGCGGTGTATCTGTAATATGCAAAATGTCAAGTTTAGATTTTCAACAGAGCTCGGCATAAATGATTGATCAATAATGACTGAAAGTATAAAAAAAATCAAGCACAATGTAGCAATTGTACTAATGACAGAATCTCACCGTTGGCCATCTACAGTGCACAGGGCAACGGCCCAGAGATTAGGGCTAAACTTCGCTAGCTGAGGAATGTAATCTGCCACCTAATACGATAAAAATGCAACAAAACACAATTTAAAACAATCTGTAAACAAATAGCATCAGACATTCACGCTGTGTTGGATTATAAGCGTACCTGGCCACCCGACAGTGATTTGGCGCTCTCGTAAATTTGATCAACGTGGGAGGTAAACGACTGAAAGTCAGGAATGACGAACTTTTTCCGGAAAGCCTGCGTTAGCAACACAATATTGCTTTGCACACACCTGAAGAAAGAGAAAAGTGAAGATCACAACTTATTTTTATCATCATCAGTACATTCATGCAAATTCAATCTGATGTTAAAACAACTTTAATGCAAAGAAAAATGAGGAAGATAAACAAACAGAAGATAAGACAGAATTATTTGAATTATGTTAACTATTTCATAATTGTTTTATTTTAAAATTTTTCCTATTGGAAAAAAAAATCTAACTTATAGTTAATGAAGTATGTTTAATATATAGTTTTTGTTAATAATTTAAATTAAAACAGATTTGTAAATTCTCTATTTTTCACTTTGTTTAGTTGTCACCGAGTTTGAATGATTTCATTGTGTGCTTTTGTAATCTTTTATGATTATTATTATTATTTGTAGTTGATATAGTTTTAGTATTCACACAACATTTTTTAGTTAACTAAAAGGTTTTTCTTTTATGGTTTTAGTTTTACAAGCTCTAATAATAAACCTGGTATGATGTTATTATTTTCAAGCCTTAAGCCATTTTTATGTATTTCTGAGTCAAACTAAATAATTCATATCCTGCAGGACTCAGTGACCCCTGATTTAATGTGTCCTTGGAAAATGGCTGATAATATGAAACATCATGCTTCCGTAACATCTATGGGATTTTGCCATCTGAATATTACACTGCAACTTCAGTTTGAAGGCTAAATATGTTAAATTAACACTTCAGACAATATTTTCTTGTAAATCGGTTTTCATTTGCAATCTTTAAGCAAACAGGGTTAAGTTTAAAATAGCCCATATATTTACTTTTTGAAGAGATGTCGATCCAGAGCGCCATCTGATGTGGTCTTCAGGGTGACTTTTAACATCTCCATACACTCCTTAAGACGAGGGTCTCCAGTACGCAGACCTGTGGCTTTCAGCGCCTGAAAAGCAACAACATTTAGCCTAAATTTAAGACAAATCTTGAGTTTTATTTAAAACCAGAGGCATGTGCTATAAGAGATATGGTAGCGATGGCCTTGTTCTCCTTGGCCAGCTGGGGTGTGGTTTTACCGTGGTAAATTTGTGAGCTGGAATTTTCTCCTGCCCTTCTGCAATGGTGTAAAACAGCAGATCTTCCAGGCTGGGCAAAATGCCTGCCTTCCTTCTCCTGTGACATGAACAGATACACAGAAAATCCAGTAAGCAGACAGAACACAAAAATAGATGAGTTATTCAAGGAAAAGTGTTTATCAGCAGCAGGAAAGGTCGTGCTGAGAATTCGTGTCATTTTAAGTTTCAGAATTAATCTCATCATGCCATTCAGTAGGTTTCACAATGGATAATAAAGATGTTTTTAATAAAAACTATTTAAAGGGTTACTCCACCCCAGAATGAAAATGGTGTCAGTAATCACTTATAGATATAGATAAAACAAATAAAAGCTTTGTTTGTCTTTGGAACACAATTTAATTTATTTCATAAGAAAACCAGGAGTATTGTGGCTGTCTCATTGACTGCCAAATAATAAACACTGTCAAGGTCCAGAAAAGTATAAAAGACATCATCAAAATACTCCATCTGCCATTCAATCTGTATTTTATGAAGCGGCAAGAAAACATTTTGTATGGAAAGAAAACAAAAATATTGATTTTATTCAACAAATTCGGCAATGTAGCGTCTCTGTAGCACCATTTTGGAGAGTATCGCTGCACGCAAATAGAGTATGCTGTCCGAATTTCTTCAATAAAGTCGTTATTTTTCCTTTTCTGTAAAAAAAAAGTATTCTTGTCACTTCATAACTTTACGGTTGAAGCACTGATGGCAAATGGACTATTCTGACCATGTATTTCGTACTTTTCTGGACCTTAAAAGTGTAATTTACTTGTCACAAGCCTCCCAGTTTTCATCCAAAATATCTTAAATTGTGTCCTGAAGCTTTTACGGGTTTCGAACAACATGGGGTAAAAGATTAATGACAAATTTTTCATTTTGGGTTGGATTAACCTTTTAATTAGTCAAAAACTCATAATTTTACAAAAGCATTATATATCCTATGCAAGTAACAAATCTCAAAGTCTGCCACTAGGAGCGCCTTTTTTTTTCTCCTACGGTCAGATACCTCTATTTTTAAACTGTCAAGGAAAATCAGCAATTTGCGGAGAAGTTATTCCGAATTTGTTAAATTGATTATTATATAGCTATAGTGCATCTGCATATTTGTATGCAAAGTTTTGGAAAATTGAAGTAAAATAAATGTTACCACTGACTGGCATTTTGAGATCATCTGAAACCCATTTTTCTCAGAAAACGTTAGTCTGTTAGAAAAGGTGGTTTTTAACAGTTCAGGTTTGCGAAATTTAAATATGTTAAGCAGGATCTGATTAAAGCATTAGGGAATAAAACTTCCTTCAGAAGTTCCAACAATGGATTGCATTCTGGCCTCGAAAAAGAGCACTGGTTTATATTCTGACCACAAACCATCCAGAAATGAACTATAGTGTGTGTTTGGACGTTATTCAAGTTAGTGGAATAATATTGTTCTTAAAAGTTTTTGTGATGTCATTTCAGGATGATACATGTGGTTCTAGAACACAGAACAGGAATGTTCTTTAGCGGGAAAAACCAAGCAAAGCGTTAATAATTAGAAGAAAAACACCAAAGACACCAAATAAAAAGAAACCAGATACTTACACAACAAATGTAAAGTACGTAGACAACCAAAAGAGAGAGAAAAAAAAACAGAAAAGAATGAGACATACAACACTGGCAAAACAAATAAACATAAATATACATGTATGCATATGTTCTAAAAACAAACTAACCTTGACTGGATTAAAAAAGAGATAATAGGTTAGTTAACTTATTTGTTTTAGCCAAAGGTTATATGCTGTAAATTTAAAAGTAATGTGTTACTTTAGTAGTTACTTGAAAAAGCAATCTGATTATATAACTTCTGATGTGTTACCCCCAACACTCCAGACTATTGATAAAATGCTACCAGACACACACTATTGTGTACAAACATAGCCAGCGCTCTGAGGCAGGCTGTCTGACCTGGCGAGGCATTAAACTAGGACACGTAACCCCTCCCGTCCCAAAGTGACGGAGAGTTAAGCCTTCACTTCCTAGCAAGGTCTCAGTTCTGATCCTCGCTAATGCACCGCACCAAACGTACTTTATGATGGCGCTATTTTTACACACAAACACGCTGGAAATAATCCACTTGATGACACAGCTAAATAAACACACTGATTATTTGTTTAAGTGACAGGATATGGCATGAGAAAAGTTGCTAAAAAACAGAATTAGCTCGATTAGCATCCCCACTGGCTTTCTTTTAAAATGTAAAGGCTAAACGCTACAGTAAATGTTATACTTTTAAATAAGTCACACTTTTTGTGACATAACTTCTATTTCTTATACAGAAAACAGTCAATTATCGCACTTATTGGATGTTGTTGTCACCATAATTAACATAATCTAACCTACATTTTAATATATGAGGTACGTTTCGCATCAAGGCTGAAATCCAAAGTTTTTAGTCCATAAGAAACCAATAAACCAAAATAAATCACTCTTAAAAATCACTTTTTATGTACAGTCTCAAGTACAAATGTTTTTCTGAATAATAAAAAGTTATGTTGTGTCACCATTGTATTAAACGCTACAGTGAATATATAAAAAAGGAAAAAAAGTGTGTTTGTGTGAAAGCAATGATAAAAAAAAAAAAGGAAAATGTCTCCAGAAGAACTGCATACCATATCTAAATGTCCTTGCGGGGACAGCTATGTGTGTGTGTGTGTGTGTGTGTGGACACCTGGAAGTGAAATGATTCTGTAACAATATCTTCATTATCTTCCTCCACCTCGATGAGAATTGGTCAAACAACCGGCAAAACAGCTGATATTCACACAGAATCGCATGCTTATAGACTCACTGCAACATATTTCGGCCTGCAGCGACTAAAACACCAGAAACGAACCAGCTGCCAAAAACTGAAAAGTACCATGGTATTACCAAAATGTGACGTGTCTGCAGGATTCGTTTGATTCAAGATGGTGGGTACAAACTGGCACAGTTTCACTGCAGCAATGCATGCGGAGATGCCAGCGTGACACACACACTCTCACACACACACACGTAGACGTGTGAGCTGGTGCCATCATGTCAGATAAACCTTGGATGTCAGTGAGTCTGAGGTGATTCATTTTTTTGCACTCCATGAAGTGTTCACAGGGTTTGCGTTAAAACCAACAAAACCCACTAAACCAAGTAAAATTCACATCTATTTTAGTTTAAACTATTATGGTTTACTATAAAATTACATATATTGTTCATATTACCGATCTAAAAAGGCATGTTTTAGGCCCTTTAACACGAACGATAAATATAACGATTACAATAATCATAATAGCATCCACACCAACCAATGATAATATTCTATTTATTATAATCTGCATTTGTTGTCTGTCACTTTACATGATTGTGATTGGCTGTCAGGCTTTTATTGTTCATCAACTGGAAAGAATTCTTCTGAAAGTGATTCTAACGATATTGTTTCTCTGTGCCGTTATTGCTATAACTGACTAAAATTACAGTGATTATTAAAAGTTTTAGTTATGATTACAGTTTGTGAATGGTCCTTCAAAAGATTGTTATTATTTATTTTTGTTTTTCTACTATAGAAGTGAAGTTGAATTAGCATTTTTTTGTTGTTGTTGTTGTTGGTTGGGAAACATTTACGTATTAAGCAAAACTCATTTCACTTGTGATTTTTATTTAGCCACGCTACAATAAATGTGATAATAATAGATAATAGTTCAATGTTTTTTTGTTTTTTTTTATTTGTGATCCAAAATATAATCAACATTTAAAAAAAATAGCTCACCTAGGCTGTTTTGATTGGTTGCTAGAGTGTTCTGGAGAGTGAATGTAAACATGGGATTTTTTTCGTCCTGTTTATCATCCAGCAGGTGAAAAATCAAAGTCAAAACACCAATTATCTCTGGTGCAAATAGATCCGAACAACACCAGCTTTGTCCGGTGTAAAAAACGAAGCCATCAAGAGGCTACACACTGAATAGACTCCCTCAGGACAGAGCACATGTGCCTCAGAAACCTTGCAAACATGCCTGAGAGCATTATATGATGCTTGTGAACACAATAAAAGTGAAAGCGTGATGTGTAGAGAACGAGATTAAATGAATATCGGGTTTGCAAATGAACTATTGGTGTGTTCAATCCATGAACCAATCAGCTGGGCTAAAAAAAAAAGGGCTGACTTCACAGAATTAATGCAGCATCTGGCCGAATGTGAGGTTGCCGTTGACAACCAGCTTATGTCAGTCCACTAAGGTGTGTTGCAAATCCTAGTGTGCTGATAACACAGACAACGTTTTAGGCACCATATGTGTGATCCTAAAAATAATCATGCTATCTTCTAAGACACTTCATTTAAGGTGGAAATGCCAATCGCAGAATCAGAATGCATTACAACAGTACATCACAGTAACATGTTAACAGCAAACTCGAACCAGTTGCAAAATATATCTACCGTGTCACTTGCTTTTTGAGTATTAATGTTAGCCTAGCATCTTGCTAATAGCAAACTATCCTAAAATCAACCAAGAATCGTGCAAAATAAATCCTCCTGCATGATAATTGTGTGACAAATAGTTGGTCCCCTATGTAGAGTGTTTTAAATTCATCGCTCACTGTCCTCGAAGGTCCTGTAAGCAGGGCAGACTTTTGACTTATACAAACTATAAAGAACTTCAACAATGACAATGTTTCCCTAGACGTAAACTTACAGATGTTACAATAAGCTTAGGACCTGACCTTTACAAGTCATTGACAGACAGATGGAGAGAGAGGTCAAACACTAGGCTAACGCACACTGAATGAATGAAAGCAGTGCCTACTAAAATGACAGCACATGCTACTCTGACACATTCAGTACACACTCAAAGGTCAAGTAGAGGGCAGTAGATGTAGAGAAAACGTTTACAGGAAATCCCGGTTTCGACACTTCCGAGCTTTGCATGTTGTCGTTACAGGAAGAGGAAGTGGCTGATCTGGCTGTACAGAAGCTAGCATGCATTCTGAGCCTGAAACAGATTGAGTGATGTTAAAACTGATTAGGCTAATGATTTTTACAGTAAGATGACTACTGATATTACATTGTGTGTGTATGTATATACAGTGCCTTCCACT
>JAUMHE010000079.1:4271596-4291784 GCA_032359235.1 Enteromius mattozi
AACAGAGGGCCAAGTACAGAACCTTGTGGTACACCAAAATGAATATCATGTACTCCTGATACATGGTCCCCTAAGCTGATAAAATACTCCCTTCCCTTTAAATACGTCTTAAACCAGTTTAAAACAGTCCCAGTTAAACCAATACACTCCTTAAGACGATTTAAAAGTATATCATGGTCAGCTGTGTCAAACGCAGCACTCAAATCAAGGAGGACAAGTATAGAAATATTATTTATGTCCATAGAGATTCTCACTTGAACTTTCTTAAGTTGGGGCTTAACAACTGCTGTTTTAAGTGTTTCAGGGAAAACGCCTGTTGCTAATGAGGGATTTACCACATCGAGAAAAATCACGGCTGGGTCATTCATCACTGAAAACACAACATCAAGACGACTGCACTATTTCACATAGTGTGCTCTGTTTTGCATACCGTCAGTGTACACGACTGTCGTGCAGAAACAGTAAGAGAAGTATGGTAGTACTGTATGTTATTTTGAACGCATTCATGTAATTCACTCCCATCATGGCATAAATAATGTATGACCGAAAAGTGGTGGCGTTCATAAATAATAGTATGCTAATAGACCAGACGCGCTGACCTTCAAACGCGGGGAGTTTTAGCCATTAGCGGATTATAACCGTTCGTCAGAGAGAGACTTTTGCACGTTTGTGATGTAATATGCCAAATTACAGCCGTGATATTGTTCACAGCGTGATACTGAGTGCGAAGGGAACCTGTAGATTCAGTGGCTTCAATAACACTGCGTGCTCTGAAGCTGTAGGGCTGGACTTAGACTGAAGAATGTGGCGGGAAACAAGTGGATTTGAAATCCTTGCGATTCAAAACATCTCCTTTTAATTGATATAAGCTAATTCACATTTAAAGTGGGTCCTAACTGAGGTGTGTGTGTGTGTGTGTTTTAAGCAAATCTGTCGAATGATTAATGGTTTGTTCTTTTCCTATACTTTACTGCTTTTTCTAAAATAGGAAAAAGAAAAATGCCACAGTAGTGTTTTCATGACTTAGCTATAATAAAGAGAGAGAGAAACTGAGAGAGACAGCCAGGTCACTCTCATAGACACTGTATTAGAAACACCCTCCCATCATGTTAACTAGTTTTTTGTAATCTGACTCAGAAGTAATATAAGTAGTTATAATAATGCAAATGTACATGCATATTTTTTTATTACATAGTAAGGGTAATTTATACAATATATTTAAACTGTTACTTTAAGACTTTCTACCTGCTGGACTTCATCATTAGCATCTTTCTCTGTTAGGAAAGTGCAATATCTTGGACTTTCATGCCACCTTGTGGGAAATAAAGAAAGTGACAGAATTAGATTTTTCTTTTATATTAATATATATTTTTTATTTTGTTCAACCGGAAAATGACCAACAAGTGTTCCGAAGACTATAATCGATGATTATTAAGTAATATAGGCTATCAATTAAATTAGATGACTTACTTTTTATATTAGTAATATATAAATTTAAATTAAAATACTTTTGTAATAATTACAAAAACATGATTTTAATGAACATTTTCACTTATTAGTTAGCCTACCTGCTATCCTTAAATTGAATTTAATATTTAAGCAGTATTTTAATATTTTACAATGCATTTAATACAACATTAAAAATCAGAATACAAATATGTTTATATTTAAATAAAAATAATATTGACATATTTTGTAAAATACATTAAAAAAAATGAATACATCTAATATTTTTTATATAATTTGATTCTATATATTGTGTAACATTACAATTGTAATTATTATTTGTATTTCTTATATCATATTCATTTTAACGCACAATGCAGTTCAAGTGTATTTTAAAAGTAGCAGGCCTATATCTTGAATAAATCTTCTCTCTAACTCACCCACTCTCTCAAAGCCAGAGTTTCCTCCATCATCCCACAGAGAGCAGATCTACAGAGTAAGATATCAGGAAACACATGCTCACAGTTGAACTCAATCATGTAGGAGAGGCCTCGAGGGAAATCCTGCTTTGACAAGCCAAAATACAGTTCAAGAAACCTTTATTAATGCTTTTGCTCTTCTTCCTCTTGAAGGAGAGCTGATATTTAGTTCTTGTTGTTGTTGTTTTGTTTTTTTTTTTACCTCAAATCTTTAACCAAAATAAGCTTAGCTCTGCGTAAGTGCATCTAACTCTATCCCACTTCCACAAAGACAAAAGCCTGCATCACAGAGTGTTTGCTGTGAGCCGCAGCGCTGCTCGAAAGGTTTCCGCCCACATCCAGGCACCGCCCACACATCTGGGTCACCACAGTGATCTAACCGCTCACACACACACACACACACTGTAGGTGCACTGTGACGTTTCTCCCGAGGAACACCCGTGTAGGGCTAGATCTAAGACTGATGAACACGCAAAAGAGAGAAGAAGACGAGTGTGTGTGGAGCGTGGGCGCATTTTTAGCATTAACGTATGTGTGTGACATAAACAGAACAGGAAGCTGCTTGGATCAGCTTGATTTTATGAGCTGCTTCCAGATTAAGAGCTGTGTTTTTCCAGACCGCCTCTATAAATAAACTGTTTTTTAAGTTGTTAGCTTGCTTATGTCATGTTCAATGGCTAAGATAAATAAGCAGCAAGTTTATATCTATAAATATATATGATGTATTTCGTTATATACATAGCCTACACACACACAGTCGTTAAATAATACATACGTATATATAAGCCTATTAAAATTGTTTATCATTATTACTATTACTATTTATTTGTATTTTTATTACATGTAGTTATTTACTGTAAATATGGCAAAATATTAGATGTTAAATTATTATTACAATTGGTTTTGTATTGTTAAAATGTATGCTGTAAATATTGTAAATATATGCAAATTAATTGCTTTTGTGTATTATGCGTCAAACATTGATTAAATGCAGAACTAGATAAAAAGTTTGAAGTAGCATGAAGGTTTTCAGGTATAGAAGTAGTTTTAACGATTCTAGCTTGATTTAACATGTTGGTAACATATATTAGCATATAGCTAATGCCTTGCTTGCATGTTTTAGCATGTTGCTAGCATAAACTAGCGAGCTAAACCAGTTGATTTAACAAAAACGGTTAAAAGCAGTTGATTTAAGTACAAAACGACTAAAAACCAAATCGTGAAAAACAGCTATAAACCAACTTAAACCAGCTATTTTAACAAAAACAGCTTAAAATCAGCTGATTTCTAGCTAGATGTAAATATGAAATAATTATAGTAAATGTTTTTATATGTTTTGTTGTATTCTACATGTTTATTATCGTTCAACAATTTATCATTTTAAATTTCCATAATTTTAGAGAACTTGTCTAAAACCGACAACAACCCCATGCAATGAAAAAAAAAGTTAGCAAAAATCACAGATATGTTTTTTCCAGTTTGGTTTTTATTTCTTGAACGGTTTTACAAAGACGAGATAAAGAGTGAAACACACAACAAATGTGCATAGAAAAGACCAGAACGACAGATTAGCACAGCTAACTAACAAAACGCCCACGTTTGATAAAAAAAAAAGTTTGCGAACTTTTTTCCGGCGAAATCAGAGTCACAATGTAACACTTAACGTTTAACGACAGCGAGATACACAATATCGTACGCTGAGAATAAGGCTAGAGCTGGTAACAAATACACAATAAACTTTTTTCCCCTAGCACTAACATCTAAACTGACGCAACCGCGAAAACACGCAAAGCTAATTCTACATATTCAGTATTCTTTTACGTTAAGTTCATCCTCAACGACAAACCGATACGAACAGATGAATGTCATCATTTAACCTTATCAGCTAACCTAAAGACTACACAATGGTTTCCTACCAAACTCCAGTGTTTCTGTTGATTAACGAATAGTTTAAATAAAAATAGTTACGAGTAAGACATGCAATCGAATAAACAAACACAGACTATGTACAGAAAAGATGCACAAATACAGTCTTAGACAATTTCTGTGTGTACAACGACTACAAGACATTCGGGTTTTTTGTTCTATAATTAGAAATAAAAATAATTCTTACAAATTAAAGATCTAAATAAACGGATCTCTAGGCATTTACAGTTCTTAAGGCCACACAGTTTCAGTACTAAATCCACTGAGCAAACAAAACGCAGCTTTCACTTTCAGGCTGAAGATGTTATCTGGAGTCCTCTGGTTCTGATTTGATGGTTTTCTTGTCCAGAAGCCCGGGCTCCTTCGGAGACCCATTTTCTGAAATACAAATATAAAAGATGATGATTAATTTAATTTTCTAACCAAGAACCAAGACTGAAGATACATGTTTGGTCATGTCAAACCTCTCGTCAAACTTCAGTTATCACTCAGTAATTTTGAAGTGAATGGGTGCCGTCAGAATAAGAGTCCAAACAGCTGATAAAAACGTCACAATAATCCACAACAAATTCACACAACTCTAGTCCATCAGTAAACATCTAGTGAAGAGCTTTAAGAAAATTTGTAGGCGTTTTAATTTAAAACCAAAATACAACTCCATAATCACACATTTTCAAGTTTGCTTAGGGCTATTTTTGACTGTTTTCGTTTGAAAACGATGCTTGATCTGTTTACATTTTTTGCCTGATTCAGATGAAATGATTTTTTACTGAACACAACAATAATACTGGATAGAGTACTTTTATTTTTAGCGGGCCTAAAGTTTAAAACACCTTAATATTTTATTTGTTTTTTTATTAACACTGACCTTTTTCTTTTTCAAGACATGAATTGATGGACTAGATTGGTGTGGATTACTTGTTGTGTTTTTAATCAGCTGTTTGGGCTCTCAGTCCGACGGCACCCATTCACTTCAATAGATCCACTGGTGAGCAAGTAATGCTAAATAATGCTGAAAATCTGTTCTGATGAAGAAACAAACTCATTTAAATCTTAAACGGCCTGATTGTGAATACAAGTAAATACCATTTCAGTCTTTCTACTTCAAAATACTGCGTTTATTTTCAACATGTTGCTTGCTTTTTCTTTGTAATTGTTTAAATTGTTTGTAATTGTTTAAAAACTATTTAACATGGTAAAAGTGCAAATGCTGCAGGACTTTATTTTCAAGTCAGTTCTCATAACAGTTTCAGTATGCTGGAATTTTCACCATTTCCAGTAAATAAACACATAGCATAAAAGCTTACGCCAAAATAAAAGCATGGTACTTTTTACTGTTTCAAATCTATGTCACCAAATTGACAGTTGAGGGTATTAAACGTATTTTTCAGATATTCAAATCAGTTCAAAAGACCAGTGTGATCAGTAAATGACACTGATTGACATCAGGCTCTGCCCACATTGGGGCGGAAGAAAAAAACCCGAAACGTCAAAAAGACGAGTAAATCCTCACCCCCTTCCTCACCTACTCGCAGTGCGCTAACGCAGCTTGCGCAGGCAGGTAGGAGTTTCAGAGAGAAAGTGCTACCTTAGTCGAGGACATTTGCATGCAAGAGATTGCATATATTACAAAAAAGTTATCTGAAGCCTTGCTGATACGCGCGTTACGTTGACACATCAGGGTTTAATGGAGCAGTGTAGGTGTCAATGTGCCAGGATGATACTGAGATAAACCTGTGCCAATCCAGGCTACAGCATACAGGCAAAAACAGAGTCCAACAAGAGCCATTTTAATCTGTACAGCGTTCCTTCGCTGGCTCTTTAAAGATTAACGCTCTACCTAGACAGCATTTGAAGGTTGTTCCAAAAGGTAGGCGGCAACGTTACGCTGCCTTCAGAGATCCCACGTTTTGGCCACATTTGAAGGCAGAAGCATGCATTTTTTTTGTGGATGGTGTGGCAATCCCAGAAAGCATTTCGACTAGAGTAAAACTTAAGGCTTAAGGGGAATGTGTGCTTTTTCTTTATATATGTAGATGCCTTGTGATGCGGCGAAGGACATACGAACACATAAATAATTGAATAATAAAACATATTTACTCAAGCGTCTATATTAGTGATCTAATGCATTGAAATAGTTTGATTAATTAGAAATAATAAAAAAAAAACAAATCAAAAAATTGTTCAATATTATTACAATTTGGAAAAACAGTTTCTTTTTTTAATATACTGTAAAATCGTATTTATTCCTGTGACGCAATTCTGAATTTTCAGCATCATTACTCCAGTCTTCAGTGTCATATGATGCTTCAGAAATCATTCTGATATGATGATTTAGTTTTTAAGAATCATTTCTTATTATTATCAACAACTAGTGCTGTCAAACGATTAATCGCATCCAAAATAAAAGTAGTTGTTTACATAATATATGTGTTTACTGTGTTTATTTATTATGTATATACAAATACAAACATATGCATGTATATATTTAAGAAAAATATGTAATTTTTATATATATATATATATATAATATACACAGTATTCATGCATATATTATGTGAACATATTATGTGATTAATCCCGATTACTTGTTTGACAGTGCTACTCACAACATAAAAATCTTTACTGTCAATTGAATGCATCTTTGAAAATTAAAAGTACTATTTTCTTTCAAACTAGGTTTGGAACAAAATTGATCAGTTCTTTATGTTATATTAAAGGTTCTTCACATTATAAGTTCTTCAACTAATGTTTTCTAATTAAATACTCTTTGAGAACCCATGACATCAGGCAGAAGAACTCTTTTTGCACACTTAAAGCTTATTATTTATTTATTTTTCTTTTATAGCATCATTCTAAAGAATAATAACCAACTCAAAACTTGTAAAGAATCAGTCATGGTCCGGCTGTGAGCACTAACCTGCGGCTGCCGTCATTCTCTCTTCGGACGCCTGTTGGTGATGATGTCGTTCCTCTGCGTTCTGTTTGTGATGTCGTTTGAGCTCATTGGCTAATTGCCTACCCAGCGGCACATCTGTCAGGCGCAAGTTTAGGGGTCTCTCGCCTGTATTTAAGAATAGAAAGTTGCATAAACTCAACTACTGATCTGAACACTTTAAACAAATGCAGCAGTAGGCAACAAGAAATGTACCAGAGAGATTTGAGAGGCCGCTGTTGCAGTGTTGAGCAGTGGGAGCGAGGTATTTCAGTGCTGCTGTTGGAATCCGCCAGTCCAACGATTTCAGTCTCTCTTGGACGGCAGCGTCACGCAAGAGCTCCACCTGCTTGGCCAACAGAGAGTCCAGCTGTACCTGAATGTGAAAAACATTCACAATAAGGTTTGAAAAAAGCAAAGGTTTCAAAAGAAAACATTTTAAAACAACCGAGAAACAGGTGTTCAAACAAGTATTTCAAACATTTATTTAAAAGAATGTTTTGAGCAAAGTTCAAATAAATTTGAAACTAACTTTCAAACAAAACTTAAAACATGCAAATGAACAGTTTACAAACATACTGTAGTTCAAGCAACTTTAAAACAAATAATTTTTTTAAAATGTTTGTCAAACTTTTTTTAACTTTGTTCCTAAAGACCATGTTTTCTTAATATGTTTGTTTCGATATTGACTAATGAGATTTTAGTTTTAATGTTGTTTAAAAATGTTTGTTGAAATGATTTTTGAAAGCTGCTTTCATCGGTATTTAAAACAATTTTCAAACGAAATGAAAATCCAAATGTACTTTTAAATGAAACGTAAAATTGGAACAAACATTGTTTCCATAAAAACATTTTAAACAACATTAAGGAACATTAAACGAAGTTCAAACTAGTTTTAGTGTTTCAAAGCAATCAAACAAATTCTTTTAAAGATAAGAAACAAACATTTTCAAATGTTCAACACTAACTTCTATTCAAACAAACATTGTTTCCAAACAAGCAAATTTGCTTAAAAAATAAAAAAATTTAAATGATGTTTAAACAAGTTTGAAATAATAATTACATTTTTTATAAAGCAACTTTCAGACAAAATTGTTCTGAAAAACATTCCAAGAATAAAACAACATTCAAACTATGTTTAATGATATATAAATTTGCGCAGACTACCTGTAGACTATGTCTGATCGTCTCCTCTCCTTTAGATTTGGCCATTGCAAGCTGTTCTCTCACCGTTTCTTGACGCGTATGAAGAACATGAAGAGCCTCCTGTAAATCGTACACGCCATCCTAAAACAAGGTGAGAAAAAGTGAAAGAAAAAGATGAGTTCATCCAAAACTTTCAATAGAATTAGCTGAGACAGAAGTGAGTGTTTTATATCTCTATGATGGCTTCATTTATTTGCATCTCTGGTGCAACCGTGACATTTGCACAAATGGAGAAAGCTGTTAGCACAAACTGAGTCATCACATCTGTAGTCCACAGTGCCTGAGGAGGTAAGTCATGCTGCTGGCAAGATGAACCATCCAAATAATCATATTTTACACTTTTGTAGCATTTACTTCTCCCTGCCCCAACACTCCACTCATAATGTCACTCAAGGTTTTGCACCAAAAATATGTATTATTTAGCTGATAATCATTTTTCCCCAACCCAGAAAAACACAGTTACACAAACAAGGGGAGGATGCTTTGTAAACTGTTCCTTGCATGATGCAATAATGGGTAACTCTTACAATAAGGTTCATTATTTGACATTAGTTAACTATATTAGTTAACATGAACTTAGAATGAACAATACTTCTACAGCATTTATTAATCTTAGTTAATGTTAACTTCAGCATTTACTAATGCATTATTAAAATCGCATTCATTAATGCACTGTGAACTAACATGTATAAACAATGAACAACTGTATTTTCATTAACTAACGTCAACAATGATTAATAAATAGTGTAATAAATGCATAGTTAATTGTTTGTTCATGCTAGTTAATACAATAACTAATGTTAACAAATGACACCTTATCGTAAAAAGTAGTTTATAATAGTAATATTATCTGAAATATAAGAGCTATAATTAAGCTAAAGAATACATAGCATTTTATTTTTACATTTAAATTTATTTTTCAAATAATCTTTATTTTTTGAGTTTTGAAAGCATTAAATCCTAAAGAAGTGTAAATTCTTCCTAAACTATTCCTAAAACAAATCTCATTTATCTCAAATATAAAAGATTTATTAAAACTAAACAAACATAGGATTTCATTTTAAATCTTATAGATGCATAATATATTTTTATTTGTATAGATAAAATCCCGAAGAACAATTTTTGCATCAGTTGTTCATGAAACCATTATAAACGATTGAAATGCATTTAAAAACAGAAAACACACTGACCCCAAAAATAAGTACAATTCTGTTTATATCTTCTAATTTTAAAACAATTACTTTAACTTTCATAAAACCACTGAAGTCAAAAATATAATCATTGTGAACCTTAAGCTTAATTATAGTATTTTTTTTTTTACATTCAAGTTTAGTATTAGAATAATTTTAGCTACTTAAAGTGTACTGTGTGTGCCTTTTTAATGAATCGTGGTAAAAACTCACTAAGACAATCTTTGAACGACTTTACACTTTGTGTCGCCCCTTGACAACCTACGCATTTTCCTCTTAGGTCATCACATGTGTGTGTGTGTGTGTGTGCGTGTGTGTGTGTGTGAGGTTGTGTGTCCACATACAGTATGACGTTAGACTCAGGCAGAGACAGCCACAGCCATGCGTGGGTAATTCAGTAAGCACCCACAGGATGATGTCAATTATGCGTTTCGGTCCACTGTGTGCTTCTCCGCCTGTGCGGATGAATGATTGCGTGTTTGTGTACTAAGCTTTTCTTTATCCAGAGAACCCCACAAAAACAACTTCCGTTAAAAACAAGCTTTTTAAAGCCAGCTAAAACTGATCACAGAGTTTAAATCTGACGTCTTGAGAGCCTTGTTTGCAACGATTTTGTTGACTTGGAGGCCCCACGGAGCTCTGAAAACAACGCTTTCATTTACTTATAGATGTTCACCCAGAGGCGCAGACCGTCGCTCATGGGAAAAGCTGTGTGAACGCGACATTTCGGAGTGAATCATGACAGTAATTACTCTCCTGAGATTATTAACAGAGAGAATGCACACACAAACACAGCGCTAATTCAGACACAATGGGATGGCAATAAATATCATGACAGGAATGCAAAACTAATAAAGAAGTCCCGAGAAACCACCTGGAGCTCGAAATGATTGCAAAGCTGAGGCGTCTCATGCAAATAAAGCAATTTGTCGCAGTGGGGTTTATGAATATGAACTGAATCAACAGAACTTACTTCAGATTTGATCCTCTTGGGAGATGGTTCATCTTCATCGCCGCAGTGGGACCTAAATTGAAGAAGTATTTTGAGTTATACACTTATTTTGAAACGTCATGAACAGTCACTGTGGTAAAAGTTTTCAATTAAATGACAAAAACTAGTGAAAGTACTAAAAGACGGCAAACAGACTCTCCTTATATTAATAAATAAAGACCATGAAAAGCGGCAAAGCTCAAAATGAAAAATCTCAATTTAACATTTTCATAAATGTGACATGAACTACTCTATGAAGCTGATTTAAAAAAGTTCTTATGGGATAATGAAAAAGAATACTGATGAATAATTCTGCTCAGAAGGTCAAAAGTTCAATAAAACACTCTATAGAACAAGAAAGTCAATATAAAATATAGTATTATGGGTATTGCTTTTGTTTAAATACAGTATTTTAAATACCATATTTAAAGAAAAACATGTTACTCCATAATATGTCAGCAGAGGAATGTGTTAAATATTTTAACAACTGTTTTTCTCGAAATGTTCAGAAGAACTGCATCTTACCTGTTGCTCCTGCGGGTGTATTTGTAGGTAACTTCGCGCGAAATCTGCCTGGCCAGCGAGAAAAGTTCATCTCTTCGGGTCAGCAGCGACAGATCTTTCATGCACAGCTGAGCTGATGCTTCGTTGACCGTTAGCTTCGCAATAAACAAAACAACCACTTTTTACTTAGTATGAAAAGGATTTTTCACTTTTTTTGCTATAAAGTGCTTTTTTGTTGAATGGAAATGTTCCATGCTGAAAGTTCTTTATGGAATCAAAGATACCAATAGAACCTTTATTTTTAATTTGCCCCTATTATGCCATTTTTAAGCCTATTAATATTGTTTGGGAGTCTCGTACAAACGGTTTACATGCATGCTAGGTGAAAAAACACTTTTGTTCTCTCAAAATATGTGTTTAGTATCACCTCATTTTCCAGTGATTCTCAAACGATTCGTTCGAAGCGGTTTTAAGATTCAGTTTCTCTAAACCCCTTCTTTCCGTGAGCCTACTCTGCTCTGATTGGTTTATACGCGTACAGCAGTTGTCAGTAAAATGGCATGTTTGTGGGCGGGGTCACGTTGTTCGTGGCTGACTAATGTAGAACACAGGCGGGAATTATACAAATGCGTTGCGCGAGAAGAGATTCGAATTACTAACGACTTGTTTAGGACAATAACTATTTATCGTACACTTTTAGATTTTCCTACTTTGCAAATCGTTTATATACAGCTCCATTACACACTGCATGAAAGGCGATATTGGAAATGGCATAATAGAAGCACTTTAAGAATGTATGAAACAACAATTTCTGTCAATCAAGCGTTCGAACCCACCTCGTGCATCGTAAGCTGCCGGCCGTCCCGCCTCTTTGAATCGAACCGTCCATAGATGGCGCTGTATTTCCGAACCTCCACCTCCTTCTGCGGATTGTCTTCGCTCATCTCGCAGATGTGACCGATCATCTTGCTGAGCTTCTTGTTGGCGCGAATGTGTTCTTTGATTTCCGTGGGGTCGCTCTTGGGCAACGTTTGGGCTAGTCGCTCTACGCACTCCATCACGCACTGGACGGCGGCAGAATCGAGAGCGTCGAGAGCATCGTGGGGTGAACACGGCGAACAAGCTCCAGATGGAGATAGGCTGTGCTCGCTCTCGCTTCCCCAGAAACGACTCTCGCTAGCCCCTTGCAGCGGGGAGCAACCTGGCGTCCCGTCCCGGCTGAGATCCAGTCTTCCAGGACTGGGGCTTGTGGGTAATAATGCTCTGGGAACCGCAAGCTGGTTCTGCTGCCCGTTGCTGTGGGAACTTTCGGGTAGCTTATACACCGGTATACTGCAAACGGGAAGAGACGTCAACGGTTGGTTGAAGATGGAGGGGTTGGTGACCCAATCCCGCAGAGATTTCTGAAGTCTTCGAACGTGAAGGGGTTTGGTCGCCATTCCGACAAGGGCCATGATCTCGAGGAACTCTTCCTCGCCAGCCTCACAGAGCTGCTGCACATCGTCGCCGCCCTGCTGGATGAAGGCTTCATAGTAGCAGAGCAAGTTGGCCTTCTGCAGGATCCGGTACAGTTGCAGCTCGCCCAGGGAACGTGGCAGCAGCACTGACATGGCTACACATGCAAACACAGAGCAAAACAAAGCAGTCATTTCGAGAAAACGTTTAAAATCACCACGAAGCAATGCTCGCCAATGGTATTTATTTCCCAGGACAGGTCTGTGAACTCACATTATGACTGTCACAGTCTCCAGCTGCAGCTTACGCTTTTAAAAATCAAGCTTCCAAATAATTGGTTTTGCAGCAGTGCCAAAGAAGATCCATTTTTGGATAGCAAAGAACCTTTCAGTGAACAGTTCTTAACCCAACCATTTGTTTTCTGTTTGAAGAACATTATAAGAAATTTCCACCAGCATGAAGAACCTTCAGAATGCTTGGATGTTTAATGTTGTTCATGGAACCATTGATGCCAATAAAGAATCTTTATTCTAAAGAGTGTGGAAGAAGCATTTTAGGTTCCACAAAGAACCTTTCAGTAAAAAGCACCTAATAGAACCATTTTTTAGGACATTTTAATAATCTGAAGAACCTTTTCCACTATAAAAAAAAACATTTTTTTTGCAAAGGAAAGGTTCTATGAATGTTAAAGGTTCATTATCAAACCACTGAAGCCAGTGTAGAACCTTTATTGTTCAGAAGGTCATGGCATCGCTGCAAAAACCCCCTCCAAGACCTTTATTTTTAAGAGTATATGATGTATAATTATTAAGCAACTCGGAAAGGAAAAGTGATCATCAGAACTTTTAGAGGAAACACATTATGGACTGCCCAAGAATACAGTGTGTAACAACAAAATTAAAAATAGACTAAAATTAGTAAGAAAATTCTGGCGCACATCTAGTGCTTAGTCAGGGTAGAGCCATATTTCATTTTTGACAAGAATGAAAACAAGTCTGAGAGGGATAGAAGTACAGTGTTCAACAGATTGCGCTTTTGTTTAACAACATGACAATTGATTAGCTGATGAAACGTCTTTCCAAGAAAACTTTCAGTATACAAAAGTGCTTTAGGAAGTTAGGAAAATTACATCATCTAGTACCAGCACACAATTTTCAACCACGTAAAATTCAGTCAGCCCTGACTAAGGTCTACACATCATAACCAATCAGACAGTCACATAAAGTTTAGTCACAAAAGTTGCAAACGTTTAATACATTTGAAGCGCAAACTGGATACCAAAAGTCACTGTGCTACTCTCAATACTTATTAATGATGTTAACTGTAAATGAAAGGCCAATCTATCTTCTGCTGTTTGTAGCAAGCAGCGAAAAGATATTTAGCTAGCCTGAATTGTTTTAACACTAAAAAGCGTGTAAACTTTCCTTGTGTGTACTTATTCAGCAGATGTTTTCATTCTGAGTGACTTAATTTAAAGTTATTACAGATACTACCCACTTGGCACAACCAGGGTTTGAGTGCTTTTCTCAAGTGCACATAGGTAAAAACGTTCAAACACATTGACCACATTGTCTTTCACCACGTAAATGCAATTACGAATATTTGCATTACACTATTCTCCACAAAAACATGAACGGGTTCCCCTGCAAACTCACCTGAGAAGATCTCAAAACTCTTGCTTCACATGCATCTGAGAACCTCTCCGAGAATAATGCATGCAATAACTCGGTTATTGAGTCTATACCCATCTAGCCCAGATCAGCATGCTTTGATTTTCTACCCTCTAGATCTTAATGTGTACGTATGAAATGTTTATATTAGTCCTCGGGTTCACGTACCTCTCTTTCGCAGCTGGTGCGCGCGACTGCTCCCGGTGCTGGCCGCTGTCTCGAGGCAGCGCTCCGCCTCTCGCGAAGGAGAGAAAGTGCGTTGAAGACTCATCGGTGCTGTCTCTCTCTTGCACTGTCTCTCTCTCTTGTGCGGGGATATTCCGATGTAAGCTGCATTGCTCTCTCACTCCCACGCGCCGGCTTGACGCAAATCCTCGCGTGGGCGGTGCCGCGCGTGGGACGGAATGCCGAGCTAGAGAGAGAGAAGACCTGAACGAGCATACACGGTAAAATACACATTCATTATGACATATTGAGGAATATTAATCGGTAATACCATGGTTTTTTTTCGGTATGAACCCACACAGCCTTCAGCACAACATATGCGTGTGTTTTTGTGGTGGCCACGTTCGTACATGTAAATAAGGGAAACCCGGGAAAGTTGTCACACTTTTTTACTACAGTAAATGTTTTATTATGGTAGGTTTGGTTTCGATAATACATTTCAGTTTAAATACATGCTTCAAAATTAAAACAACAACAATAATAATAATAATAAAATGGGACTTTTGGTAGGTTTTTTTGTCTTTTGCGAAATACACACCCTCAGGTCATCTATGATTAAAATCAGTTGTTTCTTCATCGGAACAGGTTTGGAGAAATCAAGCATTATCACTTTCATTCTGATGGCACCCTAATAGGTGCCGTCAGAAACAGCTGATTAAAACATCATAATAAATAGCCTATGTCAAATGACTTTTTAAAAAAAGGTTCATTGAAGTGGAAAGCTACATGTTTGTAAGTAAAAGATACACCATTATGGTGTTTTAACTTTAAAAGTCACTTTTAGCCTAAAGAGTCGATAATGATTCCTCTGATAAAAAAGTCCATCCCTTGTCATTTTCTCACATCAAAGTCCATCAAAATACATATTTTTAGAACTGTTTTGGACTGTTTTCACACGTAAATGGTGCTTGATCTTGCCATATATTTCTCTCTTGGTTCATAAAGACAACTTTTTTTATTCTGACGGCACCCATTCACCATAGAAGATCCACTGGTGAGCAAGTCATGTAATGCTAAATTTCTCAAAATCTGTTCCTATGAAGAAACAAACTCATCTACATCTTGGAAAGTCTGAGGGTGAGCAAGTTTTTTTTTTTTTAAATGAACTGTTTCTTTTCATTTTAACATTTAAACTCTTAAACAGAAGCAACACAAAATATTTACGTTTTAGTTAATGTATGGTAAAAACGTGTGTGATTTTTCATTTCAGCTTTCGGAAATGCAGGCTGTAATGTCCAAACATTGCAAGACCGTTTGCAACTTACGATGCAGATTGCATTCATGCATTGTATGACAGCTTTTCAGACAGCAAGTAAACCCCACAGGAAATTTACTCACGCTCTGTTGAGCGCAAAATCCCCCCGAAACCCACTTGAGCATACTGCTATACAAATGTACATTCAAAATAGTCTGAAAGTTTTTTCCTTCATGCATCTCAGTAAAATTACAGCATTAATTTAACACCTAAACCAACACCACAGCAGAATCTACCTATAAAACTAAATAATGCTTGGTTTTTCCTCCACTCTAGCTTGAAAAATGCACAAGCTGCATATCAAAATGAAATGTAATCGTATAGCTTAAAGGCTGTATCTTTAGATATAGGGGCGCATCAGCAGCCTCCCATCTGCCTGAGCATCTTGAGCTATTTTGGGAAGGAGGCAGGGCACAGCGAACAGCCCCTGGGAGGAAGTGCGTGGTGGATGCTGTCAACCCCCACTTTTGTGTTGGTCTATTCCTCAAAACAAAAGCTTTTCCAAGATATTTTCCATCTTATGTGACAAAAATGACAAGCGACAGCACCTTGCCTGCAATCACGTATCCTTTTATCGGGGGTTTCGTAAAGCGTATCTGCTCTCAAGGGAATGTGATGATTTTCTGTGTTTTGCTATAACAGTGTCTCTCTTGGTCTTGTAAACAACGCATATTTGTATCGTATATTATTATTTTGTATAGGCCTATGACATTTGTAGAATGTTGAAGTGGTAAAATAATGTGATAATTTAGATGAAACGTTTTAAAAATGTTCCAAAGGATGGTAAAAAAAAAGTGCATTTGAACAAATTTTGTTGTATTACAAAAAATAAGAGAATATTTACATACCTTAAATTACATAAAATGTACATTCAAATGAAATATTAAAAAAATGTTGTAAAGCAGGCATTACCAAATGTAAAAGTTTCTTTAACTTTGCAAAAAAAAAAAAAAGCATTTTAAAAATGTCAATTTTTTTTGTTGCTGTATCTAACAAATAAAGACTACACATACGTGCCTAAATATACATTTACATAAAAATTTTAAAAATGTCGCAAAGGATGCGTTAACAAATGGCATAATGTTTTTAGCGTGCAAAAAAAGTGTATTCGAAAATTGACGTCGCATTTTTTTTTGTTACGTGCATATAAAATGTTACATTTATGTTACATAAATTTTACAAACTTCACAAAGCCTGCATTAATGAATGCCATAGCATTTCGTCAATGTGAAAAAAACTCATTTGAAAAATTTAGCTTTTGAAAAAATATTCGAAAAATAAAAACATGTACCTACATAAACATAAAAAAATTACATTAGATGAAATGTTCTTAATGCATTGCAAAGGATGCATTAAAAAAATAGCATAATGTTTCTTAAATGTTGCGAAATAGGGCATTTTAAAAATAACTACAAATTTTTTGTTGCATCTGAAAAATTAAATAAAATAAGTTTAGAGGCAACATTTTAAAAAAATATATAGTAAATAATACGTTAACAAATGGCATAACATTTCTTCAATTTTGTGAAAAAAAAAGTGTATTAAGAATCTTTTTAGAACTAAAAAGAAGACAATATATACCTAAATGTAAAGTGTAGAATTAGATGAAGCGTTTGAAAAATGCTGCAGAAGATTCATTAACAGATGGCACAATTTATCAATCTTAACTAACTTAATATCTTTAATGTTGTGGAAAAAAGCACTTTACTTTACTTTCTATTTGTAATATGTATAAATATATTGGTACATGTATATACCTTAAACAACTTTTAGATTAAATGTTTTAAAAACATTGCAAAAGATGCGTAAAAAAAAAAAATGTCACATGGCAAAATATACATGCACACAACACGCAAGTGAAAGTAATCTTTATTTATATATGTACACCATACATGATATTGTTCCCTTTGTATCTGGAAATAGGTGACCTCTAACGTAAACCTGAGAAATATAAGGAAAAAGAGAGGGAGCGAGAGATAAAAAGGGGGGTGGCACTGAAAAAACAAAAACAAACTAAGATTCCTTTAATTTGCTCTGCCTATGCGAGCGTGTCTTCCTACTCAAACACACCCACGCACACTTGGCGCCCACGTATATGTGCAAATACATATATACATAGATACTTTGTGACGTACAAACACATCCTGGTGTGTGTGTGTGTATAGGGGGCCCCCTGCTCAGAGTGGGTGTTGTCATTGCAGGGTAGGGCTGTTGACAGGGTACGCGTGGGTTTGCGGTTTTTAATGGTTAAGCTGACAGTTACTCAGAAAATCCTCTTTCTTCCTTCTTCAGCATGCAACTTCACACTCACATTCAGATTTAATTAATTGACTCTAGTTTTAACACGCAGAAGACAGTTCTGTCTATAATGCTTTTGTGAACTTGTCTGAGAGAGTCAAACAGTAGTAAAGTGATGGGTTTCATGGCTGGAATGAATAAATAAAGGGCATTCGCTATGAATCAGAAAGAGTTTGAAGCTACAATATGCAATATGTAAATATTATATACACGTATATTTACATATTACACATTATAATGTGTATGTCAATATTATATAAATATTATATTTACAAATTGTATATTGTAATAGGAGTTTATATTTGGTAATGAGAATCACAAATTGGAATATTTAAAAATTCACACACACTCACGTCTGGTCAGCTATCCCTGTAAGGACTCTCCATAGGCGTAATGGTTTTTATACTGTACAGACCATATTTTCTATAGTCCTACACCACCCTTACACCTAAACCTACCCCTTACAGGAAACTTTATGCATTTTTACTTTCCCAAAGAAACTCATTTTATATTATTTGTAAGCTCTTTTACCCATGGGAACCTCAAATTTAGGTCCCCACCATAAAAAAAGTCCCCATGAGTCTGTGTGTATTAAAGTTTAAGTATATATATATATATATATATATAAGTATATATAAACCAAACCACACACACACACACACTAATATATATATATAAATAATATTTAGTACCTTTAGTAACAATTTAGTAAAATATTTGCAGAAATACTCTTACTGTTACTTAAAGAGGACCTGCTATGCCCCTTTTAACAAGATGTAAAATAAGTCTTTAATGTCCCCAGAGTGTGTATGTGAAGTGTTAGTTTTTGTATCTTTATTAAAGTTTCTACTTTTAAGACTACTTTTATTCGCTACGACTGTTTCAATGCCAATGTTTCGTCTGGGACAGCCGGAAATTGTGTATCAGTATATCTCAGGCTTTAGGTTATGTGCCAAAACGTGCTGTTTTTGTGTTTGTCCCTTTAAATGCAAATGAGCCGGTGCTCCCGTCCCCCTTTTCAGAAGAGAGTGGAGCTTCAAGAGCTAATGCTTCGGCAATACCGGTGTTGCAATGGTAGCTTTAGCAACAAAATAGCTTTACACTTCTCAATTCATAATACAATATATGTTAATAGCATTGCCAACTCTACTGGACATCTGGAAAAATCAAGTTAAGCTAGTTTAGGTCAACATGTTACAGGTAACATATTCATCTAATCATTTTAACATCCAGGACCAGACCTTTTTATACAGTTTTGACCTGTATGGGCCTTCATAAGAACTGAGATGCTGTCCGTACTCAAAAACATATAAACATAAGCAGTGACGTGTGTCAGATTACCATGGCGATGTCAGCGTTTCTGCAGTGCGTGGATCCTGTATAGCGTGGCTTTATTTGGCAGGATTAGGTGGCGTGCCGTTGGCGTGTTTTAAGATTGTGGATGCCACAAAATAACCCAAAGTGTGAAATGGATTACTGCCTGGAGCTTTAACCATGGATTATGTGACAGCAGTTTACATGCAGACGCACCGACATCAACACACACACACAAACACTTGCCTGGTTATTAGCCCCCTTATGTCTGGTACAATATAAGAACACCTCCACTGACCTTCAGTGCCCAATCACAACCAACAAGGGGAGAGTGTGTGGGCGAGAGTGACAGACAGGAAGAGAGAGATCATGCCATCCTCGCTGAACTATTAACGTCACAGTTATGCCCACCTAACTCATATATTTCACCCCATCACTTGCACTTACTGTAGTGTTAAAATCACTCATGCTTTGTATTAAACTAACTCATGCCTCAGTGAGTAGGTGATTTTCACATGCAGACAAAACAAAGTAGACAAATTCTATAGATTTCATTGAATGAGTGACCCAGGCCATGTCTAGAAGCCAGAATAAAAGATTTGGGTCAGTTATTTAACACCTACTGTAGCCATACCCTAGCAAGTGAATAGCAATGCGCTAAAAATGCTCAAAACACATTAGCAACTGCATAGCAATGTGCTAAAAACTACTTAGAAACCATGTGCCACGCACGTCCTAAAAAGTCAAGCCAAAACATTTAAAATGACCATCTGGTGGCTGGCTGCAGCATAGATCATAAAGTCCTTTCCATGTAAACGAATGGGACTTGAAACTAAAAACTCGGGATCAAAACAAAATGGCTACTGCTCAGACTCAGGCTTCAATTAATTGCTATTGCACAGACTGTGGCTCCAAACAAATTTCTACTGCGCAGACTCTGGCTCCAAACGAATCGATAATGCACAGGCCAGTCCCCACAATGCCAACAATTTCAGATTTTACTATTGTGGGCACATTTGGACCCCTCAATGTAGCATAAACAAGTACACACACACACACATATACATATACATTATATATACAGTGAGGTCAATAAGTATTTGATCACCTTGTGATTTTGCAAGTTTTCTTTCTTAGAAATCATGGAGGGATCTACAATTTTCAGCATAGGTGCATTTTCACTGAGAGAGACAGAATCTAAAAAGAAAAATCCGGAAAACAATTTATTTGGGAATTACTGTGTCAAATAAGTATTTGATCACTTGCTTATCAGCCAGATTTCTGACCCTCAAAG
>JAUMHE010000079.1:4297242-4337327 GCA_032359235.1 Enteromius mattozi
GAGTGATTCTGGATGAAGGAATGGTCTCTTTTCTCTTATCAGGTGTTCTCCAAACTCTTCAGGCATTACAGGAGAAACCTCAGAGCTGTTATCTTGGGAAAAAGACGTAGCAATAATTGTGGCCAACATGTATTGGAGAAAAACATTTATTTCATCATGAGTTTTCTCCCCATTTTCAGTTGTTTTACTTCAATAGGTTAGAATTGTGTGAAGATTTATATAAATAAATATTTATACAGTATGTCCATATAAGCTATTTAATTATTAAAAAAAATTATACACTCATTTTTAAATTTCTATTATATAAATAATAATAATAAATATATATATATATATATATATATATAAATATTTATACACATATTACAGATACATATGAATAATGATCCATCTATTTATCTATCTATAATAATAATAATAATAATAATAATAAAAGAATATATTTTTCATGTTTTTAATTTATACATTTATTTTTTTACAGATTACAAAAATTTTTAATAAAAAAAATTACAACATGATAAGGTTTCTACACAAGACCATGATTCACACTCATGTGAAACGCTCTTTTCTTTTCTTGTCCTACTGGTGATATGTAAAATAAAACGAAAAGAAAAGAGGATTTCACACGAGTGTGGATCATGGTCTTGTATAGAAAGTAAATGATCAAATTAACGCACCTAAATGAACGAGGAAGCAACGAAAAAGCGTGGTGCAAACTACATTTGTGGAATATAATAAGGTTTGAAATCCATCTCTCCTGCATTATTCATGCCATTATATTCACTTAATGCTAAAAAAGTGTGCCAATAATGTTTAAATGCGGCTTCTTCACACTGAATACACAACCCAGCAGAGACGGAGTCAAAAACAGCTGCGCGACAGCTGATTACTTACATTTACGCTGGTGGTATAAGTTAACTGGGACAGAGGGGATATGAGAGATAGAGAGGATTGTACAGCCCACCGTGGACAGACTGTCCAGTGGAAATAAAGGGAAAGACTTTGAACTAATGACATTGATGTTGTTGGCAGGAATGCCAAGAGCTCAGCCGTGAGAGAGAGAGAGACACTTACTAAACCAGACAGACCAAATGTGACACCCCTCGTGTTTTCCTGCAGGGGAAAAGAGGATCGAGAGTGACAAAGAAAAAGGTTACGAGAGGAGAGGAACGCCACCGTATACAGAAGCATCATGTCAACTCAAACCGAGGGGGTTTCAAACCACGACCATGATGTTTTTCTTTGGTATACGGGTTAAAAGGTGCTTGTGTAAATGCTGAAATTACTCATTCACCACCCCAGCATCATAACAGGATTAGTGCGTCCCAAAAGTGCCTGGATGATGTAAATTTTTTTTGCATGAAAGGTAGCAGCTATTTGGGCTATTACCCACAATCCTTTGCGAATGGAGGAGAAGGCGGGGGGAGCTTGTGACGTTTTCGCTAAAATAATAGGAAACATGCTGTTTTTAAATAATTAACGCAATATATTTATTTGGATGTTAATGCTAACGCTCAAGTTTTAATATCCACGTCTGAAACATGGCGTATAGAGCATCATTAAGATTAGAGCAGCGAGTGTCATCCTGAATGAGTTCTAGCGGGGTTTGGCAGCAGTATTACCGCGGAGCATTTGGGAGGTCATGAAATGAACCGTAAAGGGTTTAATCTACCTCCACTCAATCCTGTGAACCTCGCTCTCCCTCTCTTCATCGCTCCATCATTTCATCCCGTTTTCAGGGTTTTTCTGAATCTGGATCTGAGAGTTCTGTGCATCAAGGCTCAAAAATACAGAAAAAAACAGTAATATTGTGAAATATTATTGCAATTTTAAAGAGCCATTTTCTATTTGAATATGTTGCAAAATATAATTTATTCCAGTGAGGCAAAGCTGAATTTTCAGCATCATTACTCTAGTCTTCAGTGTCACATGATCTTTCAAAAAATCATTCTAATATGCTGATTTGAACCTTAAGAAATGGTTCTTATTATCATCAATGTTGAAAACAGTTGTGCTGCTTAATCTTTGTTGGAACCTTTTTCATAATTATTTCATAAATTAAAAGCTATAGAGCTTTTATTTAAAATATAAATATTTTTTTAACAATATACACTACCTTTCAAAAGTTTGGGGTTTAAATGGTTAGTTAGTCATTTTTATTAGTCGTTTCATGTTGATGAAAAAAAATGCATGCTTTCCCTGCTGAAAAAATAGCAAAAACCAGCCTAGGCTGGTTGGCTGGTTTTAGCTGGTTTAAGCTGGAAATTGCTGGTTTTAACTGGTCTCCGTTTTAGCTGGTCGTTCCAGCTGGTCTCCCAGCTTAAACAAGCTAAGACCAGCCTGACAAGCTTGAAATTTGGCCAAAACCCCTCTAAAACCATCCTGCTGACCAGCTTAAACCAGCTAAGACCTGGCTGGTCTCCCAGCTAAAACCAGCCAACCAGCCTAGGCTGGTTTTAGCTGTTTTTTTCAGAAGGGTTACCTTTAAAGAGGACAAGAGAGTTTGTGAACCTGGCAGTCTTCAGCAAAAGACCAGCAACAACAATCCTGAAAAACAAAGAATAAGAAATGGACGAAGGAACGGAACAAAATGAAAGGTCAGTGAGGACACAAAATGAGTCACGGGCAAATATTTAGATTCCCTCGACTGCCTCACATCTGCCTCCATCTTAATGACGTCACTAATTGACAGCTCTGATTCAAGCCCATCTGTTTGGGTGGAAGAAAAACAGAGAAGATATTTTCCCTCACTGTTTACCTCCAAGGATAAAGCCCATTTTTCCCCTGCTGCACCTCTGCATTATTTCATGATTTGCTTGTTTAGATTTGCAGTTTGTTTTAACTCGTCACACTACCTCCACAAACGCTCTGTTATGACCACAAAGCTTGAATTCCTGGTGTAAAATGTCCGATATTGGCACACAGTGCTCCTGTGTGAGAGAGTGAGGAGCCATTAGTACTTTATACTCTCTAGCTTGCTAATCTGGAACGAGTTAGCCGTGTTGTTTTGAGCAGGTTCTGCTCATGACTGAGAAGAAAAGTTGGTCGTAGATCAGAGTTTTATTCCAAAGCTTGAAATGAGAAAGACAACAGTGTTGTTTAAACTTCTGTTTGTCATTTTTTTTTGCACTGCTAGCCGCTATATGCTTTCTAAAGTGATTGTTAGCATGATGCTAAGTGTTTTTCTAAGCTGTTGTGGTTGGTTGCTAGGTAAATAAAGGATTTTCTGACAGTTTTTTCTTAAGCCACTTGATTTGAGGTATTATTTATAGTATTAAAGGTGTGGGATGAGATATTTTATACAGACAGCATTTTATAGTCCATTCTGTAGTACCGAACTCAAGACATTTTTCAATCGTCTCGGACTTGTCTCGGACTCATTGGTGTTTGCACTTGGACTTGTCTCGGACTTAGTCATTGGACTTGCCAAATGTTCTCGTTGGTCTCGGCCGAGTCCAGCAATATGCTTTTTTTATCCTTCAAAACAAAACCACACTCGCATGTTACGCCTAAAAATGTGTGAAAAACGCTAGGCGCGACACTTTCTATATATTTGCAAAGCAACTAGTACTGTACTAGCCTGAGCTCTGTGCCTGGGATAAATGGATTTCCAGCACTAAAGATCCCTTGCAGTAGCTCTGCTACTAATTTTATTTTTAAAAATGGCTATCCTTGTACAGCTATGACCAGCTGTTTCTCTATCTCGGCTGAACTTTCAGTGTGGTTACGGGAAAGGATGAAGCTGATTGGTTAGTTCTTGTCACATCACCCCCGGTACACTTGCTGTTCTAAAAAATTAGGTGTTTCGAATCTAATTTTCTGCCTGTGCTTTATTAACGTCTACACCTAACCCAGCCCTAAACTTATCCTTTACAATAATGAAATATTAATTGTTGTACAGTGTGACGCTGCATGTATGTGCGCATGCCCAGTAGCGCCAAAACGTATCCATTCTATTTTTTTATTATTATTATTTTTTTATTATTATGCATTCAATAAAATTCAAATACAACAAATACAAAAACAATTTCAAATGCTAAGGGGAGATATAAACAATTTCATAGGAAAACATTGAAGAATTCAAACAAGCTTGTACAGCTTTTTGTTTCTTTGTGGGGCACTATACACTCAATATAAAAGCTTCACTTCATTTTTAAATGTTATACAACATGGATTTTTTTCCTGGGAATTTACATTTATGGATATGAAATTTGACCATAAAAATTTTAAAATTAATAAAAAAAAGTGTGGTCCCTCCAGTCCCTGTTTGGAGACTGCTTTTTGATCATTGCAAATAATAATGCAAAATGATTTTTTTAGAATAGGAAATATGTTGTCTCGGATCACATGCGTTATCAATAGTTAAGTATGTGGTCTAAAAGAGGATCCTTTTTTTCTCTTATTTGGACTCGGTCTTGACTTGGACTCGAAACTTTTGGACTCGGTCTTGACTTGAAATCGAATAGTCTGGTCTTGGACTTGTCTTAGACTCGACAAAGCTGGATTTGACTACAGCTACAACACGTATAAATCTCTGATTGTTCCAAACATAGAGAAAACATTAGAGATGCAGTATTTTCATATTTGCATCGTATTCATAGAAAAATGCTTAAAAGATAACAGAAGGATTTTTTAAAATGGTGACATTTACTAATTTTCCTGTTATTATTATTATTTTTTTTTCTTTTTTCCGAAGGTTTTGAATATGCAAAATGTTTGTCATCTTTACTGGAAATTCATGTGATAATCATTTGAGGGTGTTTCTTTAACTACGCCCACTTTCATTCATGTGGACTTTTAGGAAATAAACAATTTTCAGAGTTTATTTATTTGAGCATTAACAAAAGTGTACATATGCGTCATAGAAAAATATTTGTCTTTTTTCCCACCCACCACATCTCAAAGTAAATGCTGTGTTTAACAACATTTGCATATTTTTATGTATTTTTTTTTTTTTGGTTGCCAAACTTGACAACATTACAGCATGAATGGAAATAATGAGCTATGAAAATATCAGTTTATATATTTTGATGTGGTGGAAATTACCAATTTTATATCATAAATATTGAAACAATTATGTTTCCCTCATCACACACACACACACACACACACACATATACATATAATGTCTTTGCTTATATACTTACAGTAGTTATAGGTTACTGTCATAGTAATGCATTTTTATGTTTAAAGACTCAAACTCTGGGCCCAGGACAAGGGTTAAATCTAATGAGTCTATCCTTTTTATAAAGTAGCAATGGTAAAATAGTTTTAAGACAGTTCTAGTTCTATAACAAAAAGAAGAATGTTAAAATATGTTCACTTGAATAAAAATTTTCCCAGCTTTTGGGAATAGAAAAGTGAACTTGGCTGCAGACAAAAGCACATTGCCTGTTTTTCGTAGAGGTGTGTGACTTAACGATAAGAGCGAACTTTATCATCAAAACAAAGCTGAGATCAGAGGAACAAGAGAAAGATGGAGACATTAATCATGACTAAATACTTTTGCACTAATGAAGCTGTTTTACGTATTTGCTCCGTGCTCATGGGAACGGAACTGCTGGATCGATTTGAAAGAATCCTCTTTGAACTCTTCCATAATTTTCCTGTTTTTCACAGAAAGTTTCCCCTTGGGAGCTCAACGCAGATGACTAAGAATGGGAATTTGCTGGTTTTGAATAAATATTGTCTGGTTAGTACAGCACAGAGTCTGGGTGTACCACCGCGCCGAATTGTTAGCATCAAAACTAATGGATTTTGACACTAGCATTCAAACAATTAGATTGAAAGCTTTGTGTCCTCAAAAAAAAACGGAATAAAACAGAAGCATGACTTTAGAGGGAAAATTTAGTGGTGTGCTTTTATTTCCTTTATCTATTTCTGCCGTGGAATAAAAACAACAGACTTGGTTTTGCGCCATTCTGACAAAAAAGTCAGAATTGCGATATATAAACACAACTGCAAGATATGAACTCAGAATTAAGACTTTTTCCCTCAGTTTACATCTCATAATTCTGACAAGAATTCTACATTTTCTAAAGTTTACATCTCGCATCTAATTTTTTTTTCTGAGTTTACATCTCACAATTATGTTTGTTTTCCCACCATGAAATAATTTTTGTAATCAATTTTTGAAATTCTAATTGGTTTTTTTTGTTTGTGAATTGCAATTCTGAATGTATGTCTCACTCTTTTGAGTTTTGAATAAAAAAGTCAGAATTATGAGGAAAAAGTAAGAATTTTGAGATAAGAAGCTGAAATTACTTAATAATAATTATTATTTTTTTTTTATTCTGAAGGAGTAACTGGCTTCTATAGGCTATTTTCTTTGGATCCTGACAGCCTAACAATTCACCAAAAAATTAATGACCAAAAAAAGTTGAAATGACGAATGATGGTGAGTAAATGATGACAGGATATTATTTTGAGGTGGACATGTACTTATGCACAGGATAAGAGAAGAAATACCAAAAAATAAATAAACTAAAAATAAATTGAATTACATAATGTAATCATATTATAATATAACGGATTTTCTTTGAGCAAATGTCGATTAAGCAAAGGCTAATATATATTTCCTCATGCTAGCTAGTGTATCTTTATCGTACACTTTACCTCATATAAAGGCCTCACAGCAAAACACACACTCAGATGTCTTCGGGACACGGTTGACAAATCAGTGCAGTCAAGTGTTAATGTCCAGAAGCCCTATCAAAATATTATGAGTGAGCCTTTCGCTTTTCTTTGCTTGTTTATGTTTCCTTCAGGCGTTCGACCAATCATGAGTCTTACTCATCTGGCGACTTGGGAGTCTATAGGTCACTCCATTATGAATGCAAACAAGAAACAACAACAACAACAACAACAAAAACCCCGACTTGCTCGCCTTGACTTGTGTTATCGAAGAAATGCAAATAAATCACCATCATCCTCCTCCTTTCCTCCTTTCCTAGTGGTTGAGGGTTTTCTTTTTTTATCTGAGACTACTGTGAATGAAAACTTCATTAGAGATCCTGCTAAACATAGTTAAGATCCCACGCAGAGGTCAGAACAGATACCACAGTATTAAAATGGCCAAGGGCTGATGCCAAATACTTTATAGTTCCATTTGGGTCAGTCAGAGGAGCCACAAACTGTCTGTGCTGCTTCTGTTAGTGGTAACAGAGATAATTTACATATACTACAAAATGCAGAAGTCTTAAAGGTACAGTAGCACCTTTACATATAGCCTGTATATAATAGCAACACTGTGCTTAAGAGAATGAAATCTTCTAGAAGAGATAGAGTGGAAAGCATGGTTGGTCTTGTGAGACACGGGCTGCATTAATATTTGATATGCGTTTTTTTCCAGTGTCCTGTTAAACGTGGCGGTCCGAGATTGTGACTGGAGTCGTTGTGGCATGAGGACTCAGAGGACAAGCTGGCAGCCGATATTCACTCGACTCGACACTGCAACACTATCTCAGGAGAGCTCAGAGATCAATGTACAGTACACCTGAACTCCCTCAGAGAGTGACCTTTGAATCTCAGAATGAAAAAACAAACAAATCAGAAATATAGGTAATAGCCCTGCATAAACTCTCATATCTTTTTGAATCTCCTAATTCATAAAAACAGGTTATTGCTTCCAGTATGCGTAAATTGAAAGTGAAATACTGTGTGTTTGTAAGAAACAAATCTATTTTTAAGGAGTTTTAAATTTATGCATGAAAACGCCTCATCCAGTGAAAAATCCATCCCCTTTTGTCCTTTAACATATTTATTTAGAACTGTTTGGAACTGTTTTTTCTTGCAACGGTACTTGATCTGAGCATATTTCTCTCCTGATTCACTCCAGATGACTGGATAAAGCAATATTATGGATAGAGGATTCGTGTTGTCACGTGTATGCAAGGACAGGCAGAGACTGCAGCGTTGCAGGGTGAACTTAAACTTTACTGACACAAAATAACATTGACGATCGACGAACTGGACAGAATACACAGGGCTTAAATACACAAGGGAAGATGCAGGACAGGTGAGGAACACAGGTGGCAAGGATAAACTCATTAACTAAACAAGAACAGGAACAAGACCAAATAAGGACAAACAGCAAATAACAAAACGAAACCAAAACGAACTAGTGACAGAAAACACAGACATGGGCGTGACACGTGTCTTAGCTGGAAGCAAGTTGATGGACTGAAGTGGTGTGGATTATTGTGGTGTTTTTATCAGCTCTCATTCTGACGGCACCCATTCACTGCAATTGATGAGCAGGTGATGTAGCTAATGCTGAATTTCTCCAAATCTGTTGCGATGAAAAAACAAACTCTTCTACATCTTGGATGGCCTGAGGGTGGACACATTTTATTCCTTTACAAGCGAGTACAGGAATAAAAAAGGTGGGAAATTTGTTTTGCGGTAGACAAACTGGATTTTCAACTTTTCTAAATAATATTTCGAAAGAATACAAATTTGTCGTCGTAAAACATCCGTGGCTAAAAGTCTCGTCTGAATGTTGAAGGGGTAACTTGCGGGCAGAATGTCCTGACTCGCCCTTGAGATCTGCCCTGCTTCCACACAAACACACTCACACACACACACACACACACACTCGCTGCTGTGCCCCCTGCTGAGAGAGTGAAGCCATAATGGACGATACTGGACAAGCCATCAACCACAACGAGAGAGAGCGAGAGAGAGGGAAGTGGGCGAGCGGATGTGTGAGAGACATACACACACGCACTGTTTCTGCTCTTCACACACCTTTGATTCCCATATTGATCTTTTACCTTCTCTCGTCCTCAAACACTCCACCCAATCATTGTCTCTCTGTGTGTCCTTGGGGCGGCAGTGTTTCTGATGACAGAGTGGGACCCGTGGAGCACAGCATGGTGACTCCCATTGATCTACATCTATTTTCAGCTGCTGGGCTTGTCTGGTTGGCACAGACGAAAACCCTAATCCTCGTCTGTTCATGTGTGTCAGGCTCCTGCTGTGAAATAACCAGATATGAGAGATATAAACACACAACTGTGAGAACGGCGTCGTATGAACTCAAAATAGTGGGAAACGCTATTGAAGTCTTAATTATGAGATAAAACTAAATTGATGTGTGTAAAATAGCTACTTTTCAAGCTAGGTTCATTTTATGTCAAATATCTTATGATTCCCATAAAAACAGGGAACTTGCAGAGCTAAGATTGCATCCATGTCTGCTGCATTCAGTGGTGATTTCATCTTTAGCAATAGTTGTGTCTAGCTTCTCCACAGGTAGCCTTAATGGAGAACACTTCACCCCTGAGACCATAATAGCAGAACAAACAAGCACAAGACACTTGAACCAGCATAACATACTGTGCTGAGATCCTCACAGCCCTATACCAAAGATACAGCATGCTGATCACCAAGTGAATACTGCTTAGCCGAAAACAAACATGAATTTAGCTTTACTCTGATAAATTCTACCTTCAAATTGGCTAAATTAAATTAAATTAACTATTTATTCATTCATGTATTTATTTATATTTATCTTAATGTCATGTACATTTTCTGACTTATTTCATTCATTCACTCATGCATTTATTCAAGTCATTTAGCCTAGTAGTTTAAGTTAACCTTTACGTTAACCCCCGCAATGTGTTACTTTTAATTATGTTTATTTCTTAATTCATTCATGTATCTATTTACTCCTTTATATTTATTTTAATGCCATTTAGTCTTACATTTTGTGACTTTGAATTAAATTTCATTAATTTTAAAGTAATTTAGTCATTTAATTTAACCTTTAATTCCTCCAAAATGTGGTAATTCTTATTATGTTAATTTAACCATTTATTTCTTAATTTATGCATTTATATTTACTTCATTTACTTTAGTGCTGTCAAATTGATTAGTCATGATTAATCACTTCCAAAATAAAGTTTTGGGTTTACATAATATTTGTATATACATATAAATATACTATACTATACACATAGTATATATATATATAGCACTAATTTAATTATATTTATATTAAATCATTTAATGTTTAGTTTAATCCCCCTGGAATTTGTAAAATTGAATTAAGTTATGCATACATTTTTTTATGAAATAATTTATTTTAACCTTAGAGGTGTTGACTTACTAGACAGTATCCATTAAATGCAATTAAAACAATTTAAATCACACAACATATAACACTTCAAAGCCACAAGTAATTGTGTAATTTTTTTGATACATATTTTATTAAAGCTAATGCTTCTGGAAGCAATATAGAGGTGAATTATTGTAGTGACTGATTGTTTTGCTGTTATCAACAACCCAACTGCAATCGGGTCCATGTGGTGTTATGAACGTTACCATCGAAACAATTTCTGAGTTGTCAATTCATAATTATAAACATTCCAACACAACATGTATGTTGCATTATCTTTAATGAAAAAAGAATCATGTTTCAGAATGTTGTCATTATTTCTGATGATAAAAAATACAATAACTTTTCAATAACCTGATTTGAGGGGTGTGTAAGATATTAGGCCAGAATCAAACATTGACACACAATGGCGCTCGGCTTTCAGAGGTCTGTGTTGGATTATGATAGCCCTGGCTCCTTTCATCAGCAGACTTGTACAGTAAACCAAAAAAATCAATTGAGCTGGGGAGAAAAGAGAGGTCGGAGAGATGTAGTTGAACTAATAACCACTGACAGACTGAAGGCAATTCAGAAAGAGAGTGAAAGAAAGAAAAAGTGTCTTGCGTAGCAACAGTTTGTAGTGAATTAGCCATGAAAACATTGAAAATACCAACGACAATACAGCAAAACGGTTTCATATCTGAATGAAAGGTTAAACCCTATCTAATCGACCAGTCGAAGTAAACAACTGCTCCCTTTTTAATGCTTTCCTCATTCTGATTTGTAATTAATGTGCAGTAAACGGCTAATGCTAGCTCTCATAAAAGCGCTAGTGGTGTTGACGCAAACTGAGGAAAAGAGGCTAAGGAGAAGTCCAATTAACTGTTAAAACACTTTTTCACTTTAAAAGAAAAATCCTTGTTAATAGCACAGTTTAGTCCAGAACTAAACTTAAACGGTGTCTGGGAAGCTAGCCTTGCGGTGTGTAAATTTATTGGCTAACAAAACTATAAATAGACGTGCAACATTGTTAACACGTTGTGAAGCGATGCCAGGCCTGGGAAAGCGAGGGTTTGGTAGAAACATTACTTAAAAGTGCTGTAAATGACAATATATGGTAGAAATCATAGCTTCTTTGTTTTTCGGGGTGTGTTGCGCGGGGACGTGACAGACAGCCTTGCGTGAGAGTCAAGCGGACAGCGAACAGCAGCCCGCGGGTTCCCGGAGTGGAGATGACTCGACTCATCCGCACTTCCAAACATGAGCAGACACCTCAGTCTGGGGCCAGAGCCAGGCAGCGAGGGAGACAGACAGCATCCTTTACGAAAAATACTTACTGTGGTGAGATCATGATATCAGTGTATCAGATATAGTTTCATAAATACCATAGTATTACATGATTACCTTGTGTACTGGTGGCACTACCATGGTAAACGCTTAGCCAGCATGTTGCTATTAGCATATATTACCACAGCTTGTTGATATGATGTTGACTTTTATTTTGAAAATGTACATGACAGAAAGAAACCTTGGTATCAAATCAAATCCAAGCACAAAACAACTGAATATTCATGAACAAAAGCCATTAAATATAACTGAAACTCCTCATTTATGCATTAGCTAGCGTTAGCATGAAAGCTACCTACTTTTACAGTCTCCATAGCTGTCAATTTCTCTGGGTGTGACCGTAGTAGTATACGGCCCAAACTCAAGGGTATAATCATGGTCCCATGTCCAAAAACTATTTACAGTTTCTTCTAAAATATTTCAATAAACACCAATCTTTTACGGTCACATAACTGCGTGCATCTGAAAACTGTTTGTAGCATCTGAAAATAGTTGGATGTTTTATGACAATGGCATTTTTGTCTGACATTTATTAGAAAAATGATTTCTGGAAAAAGTCTGAATGTAATTTGTCTTGAAAAAAATTTAAATACTCCTCAACCCTGATGAAATCCAGCTGGACTAAGTGGTAGCTGGTTTAAAACGGTTATAAGCTAGTTGTTTTTTGGTCATTAGCTGGATTACTTTGAAATGACAATTTAATGACAAGTTAATGAAGAAATCTGGATTGTTTTGGTTAAGGTTTCTCAAAGTTATCAACAAACGTTCTTCCAGCTGGTCCCAAAACATTACATTAAATTACATTTCTCTGATACATGTTTTTTTTTTATGTTTACCTTCTAGTTTCAGATGATAATTATGTGATTCACTCAATGTTAGCGAAACGCTAAAATGTTTAAAACGTTAAGATTCAGAATTAACATTCTTATAACTTCATGGAAACATTAGCAAAATGTTCTTTAATATATAAACACATTTTTGTTAAAAAATAGGCTAATTACCAGCTCCCCTAGAGTAAAACAGTTGAGTTTTAGTTTTCGAATCCATTCAGCTAAATCTCCGGGTCTGGCGGTAGCACTTTTAGCTGCAGCTTAGCATAGATCATTGAATCTGATTTGTCCGTTAGCATCTCAGCTAAAAATGACCAAGAGTTTTAAAATATCATTACACCTGCTGCAGCCATGGCACGGCAGCAAAGTTTCTTGATTATTACGCTGGAGTGAGAGTATAGTTCCTAGCCAAATCGCTCTAGAAAATCGCAACTTTTAGTTTTCTGTCGGTCTTAGTACGTGATGAAATTATAGAAGAGTCAAGTTTTAAATAGGAAAAAATATCGAAACTCTCCCTGATAGCACACGTACATCTCGGAGACGTCTATTTGACATCTGCATTTACATCTGCAAGACGTATTATTTAGGTTGTTTGCTCATCTGTAATACGTCTATTGGCCGTCTCCTTTTAGATGTCAAATAGATGTCTATCAGATGTCTTGAAGATCTTTATGATTTACAGTAGAATGTATGTAAAACTGACATCTGAAAAACGTTTGCCAGATGTTTGTAGACAGCAGATGCTTTCCAGATCAAGAGATCTTTAACAGACATCTTGCAGACGTACGTGCTAACGGCCTAATCAGATTTAATGATCTATGCTAAGCTACAACTAAAAGTGATCAGACAGGCTTGGAGATCAGCTGAATGGATTCAAAAGCAGTGAAACTCAACTGTTTAACTTGAGTTAATGTTGTAAAATGAGCCTGTTTTCAAAAATAGTGGAGTGTTCCTTTAAGATACAGTTGGTCCGACTTTAAAGGTTAGTTCACTCAAAAATGAAAATTCTGTTATTAATTAGTCACCCTGATATTGCTCTAAACCAGTAAAACTTTTGTTCATCTTCAGAACACAAATTCAGCAGCACCACATGCATATGAATGCGCTTTTAAAACTGGCACAGAAGAGAAGAAATTGTCGAACAAAGTCACTATATTTTTTTCTTTGCAAATAAAAAGTATTCTCTTAGCTTCATAAAATTAAGGTTGAACCAGTGATGCACATGTACTGTATTATTGATGTCCTTACTACCTTTCAGGGCCTTAAAAATGGTAAGAAAGTTGCATTGCTGTCTACGCAGGATCAGAAAGCTCTCGGATTTAATTAAAAATATCTTAAATTGTGTTCCAAAGACAAAAACAAAGCTCTCATGGAGTTGGAACGACATGAAGATGAGCAATTAATTTTTTTGGGTGAACTATCCCTTTAATTCCCTTGCTAATTGATATTTGTTTGTTGTTGTTGTTCTCTTCCATTCCCGCTTATTACACATTTCCAAATTCTTCTTTCCATCCCTCTCTAAACCTGGGTCACTTTCTCACAGTCTCTTCCTGTCCCTGTCTTGCTCCATCTCCAGGGATCTCTCTGCTTCTCTTTCTACATCTTTGTTTTGTCTGCTTCTGTTGCTAAGGCTAAAGGGAGACCAAGAGAAGTTAGCATTCCTCTCGAGCGACTGATCATGTCACAAGTGTGCAGAAATCACACAGGATACTTAGAGAGAGGTTTGTATTATTTAGATGCTCTAAGGCACTCCATGCACTACATAGGAACATATAAACATAAAATTGTTCTCTGCTTGCTAGTTTTTTAGCATGTTGCTACGCATTATAGCATTATGGTGAATAATCTGTCTTAGCTTGACTAGAATGATGCCAACAGTTTCCTTTGGCATTTACTGAATTCTTCAGGTAGTAGTTTGTTTAGTCTCCTGTGGCGATCTGGCCCACGCCTACATGTTTGTTTGCTTTCAGCCAGCCTGTTCTTCACACCATGCTAGGTGTGAAAAGGAGCCGTTCATTTGGTCCACGGGTGCGATCAATACAGATGTGAGGATAAAAGCGCTGAGAGGGAATGTTTGAAAACGGGTGAGCCCCGTTCGCGTGAGACAGCTGCATTTACACCAGAATGAGTCTCCCCAGGTAACTGTGACCTGTGAAGTTTGAACTTCAGTAGGAATTTCATTTTTTAATGGGTAATTCTAACAGATAACCACAGCAAAATCTTACCTCAAAAAACTGACTAAAATGTCAGCTCAACTAGAACATAAAATAGCTCAGTTTAAGATATCTTGGATGAAAACCAGGAGGCTTCTGACTGTTCCATTGACTTCATAGCAAAAGTCCAGAAAAGTATGAAAAACATCATCAGAATACTCCATCTGCCATTAGTGGTTCAAACAGTATTTTATGAAGCAACAATAATTTTTGTATGCAAAGAAAATCAAAAATAACAACACAGTCTCACGACCAGTTTACGTATTTGTACGAGGTAGCAAATTCGTACAAATTCATATGATTTGGCAACTCGTAAAATACGGACGATTTAGCAAAAATCATATGAATTTGCACGAGTGAGGTCGTACGAATTTGAATGAATTAGCCAACTTGTAAAATATGTACGAATTGCCGTGATCAACATTCAACAATTAACATTCTTTGCGTACAAAAATAATTCCTGTAGCTTTATAACGTTACGGCTGAACCACTGATTGCAGTTGGAGTATTTTTGATGATGTCTTTCATACTTTTCTGGACCTTGACAGTGTTCAAGTGCTCCTGGTTTTCATCCAAAATATCTTAAATTGTGTTCCAAAGATGAATTTTTACAGGTTTGAAACATGGGGGTACTGAAAGTGATTGACAAAATTTAAATTTGTGTTTGGAGTAACCCTTTAAGAGATTTGTAGTTATACTGAACATAGACTACAAAAGTGACAAATAATGCTCATGAAGTGAATGAAGGCTTGACTCACTGTCGGCTGCAGGTTTTAACATTAGCATGTTGCTAAGCTAACAGTTCAATACTCTAACAATCATAAAAGCAAGACAGACATGAGAAAGTTTACTTTTAAAAGTTTACGATTTCTTAAAATAATGTGTGGGGTTGACTGCACTGTAGGACACACCCTTTGATATGCCCCGCCCCAACTTCCTGTTGCAGAATATAACGTAGACCAGTTTGCCCAAGCTGGTAGAACTTAATCTAGGTATAAAATTAATTGGTTTTGGATGATGGGAAGATAAAATTGCAAATATCTTCAAATATGCACAAAATTTTGAACCTAGAAATGTTTTCAAATGCCAGTTGACAAGATTTAGAAGAACTTCAAAGCAGGAGGCCTGTTGTGATTGCACAAATTCTTTAATTAAAGGACCAGATTGTACATTTCAACAAGCAGTCAAATGACAAAAAGACAAAACTGCATATGTACCTATTATTTCTGCTACGTCAGTGTGTTAGAATATTAAAATAAATCCAAATGTGATTTTTTTTAAAATCAAATATGATTGATTAAAAAACAAAAACATGGCAAACCATTGACATGGATGACATTTTCTAAGCAAATAGTAAAACATTTAAATTCTGGAAAGTAAATTTACCAGTATGGCACCATGTTCTTTTTATTTAAAGTGTAAAACTTCTTCTTAAAATATACAAACAGAACACACAACCTGAAAAAAATTATACAATATTTACTCCAAAAAAACACCTCTCTAGAAGCCTACATCTTGTGCCGGAAAAAAGTAAACCTGGTTAGGTTGCAGTGCTCTTTAAAATAGTGCTTACAACAATATGAAATAACTTTTTTTTTGACTATTTACAAACTCTTTAAACATTTTGTAAATGATTGTAATATTGTTTTCTCATATACGTGTTAAAGAAATTTAAATCCATAGTTGAGCCAGTGGTACCTCTTATAGGAAATGTCTGCAAATACAGTATATATATATATATATATATATGTATTTAAAAAAGAAACATAAAATCAAAGAGACTGGCCTGGAAATTCCTTTTCTCTGTGACTTCATAATACTATAACATTTAACATTATTATTCATTAAACACCTTGCAGCACCAAATATTCTTTTTCTTTTTTTAACTGCTTTACAATATACTCAACACATTCAACAATTTCAGCTTCCAGAATCTCTTTTCATGGACAAAACAAACCTGGTTTTTGAAAAGCATAAGTTCTGGACAACATGGTCTCACGTCAAACGCATAATAATTTGAGTTACCCGTATTAATAACCATAGTAGATTATACTAGTTATACTAGTTCGCTCTTACGAAATGTATAATTTTAACAAGTCGTACAAGTTAACTGTGGTAAAAATTGTAATATATTGTACATGCTGGCATGTACAAAATGTAAAATTTTTACTCTATTTAATTGTTACATTTGTATAAGATGCAACATTTTTACTGTAATTGAGACAAATCAACATGTACTTGCATGTACATATTTTATGCCTTTATCCAATTTATCGTACAAATTATTACACATTCGTCACAAGACTGGGTTGGTTCTGGATTCACTATACACATGAACACCTGTATCTAAAAGGTAAGTTGAATTTGATCTAGAATCATCTTTCCAAAATCTAATCTCACAAAATGTAATAGCGAGAAGGATTCAGATCTACAGAAGAGTCTCATTCTTTTTCGTACTGCTAAACTGCTTTATTACTGACATCGCACATAAGTATTCTTTCAGTAAACGGAAGGTAACACCCTTGCTTTTCCCCCATAAATAAATATGCATTCGAATCTTCTTTTTATATAAACATCAGTCATTTACTGCGTTTCAGGACAATCAGTTTTGTAAGAGCATATGCTCCTACGTGATTTAAAGATGTTGCAAACAATTTTGAATAAAGCCCAATTAATGGAGAAGGACATCATGCACACTTACGAACACACAAGCGTATCCTGATACCTGTTACAGACGGACCTTCTCAAATAGTGTTCAACTGCATCTGCCAACTGTAGAAATTTCCCTACGTCTCGAAAAGCACGAATGACACTGAGAGAAATAATCCAAATAGAATTGATACATAATTCACTCATAACTGAATTAATAATATAAATGACAGTGCTATCACATTGTCTTGGGTGGAGTATTCAGCAATTGGTTTGATATTCCAGGTCAGTCTGGCTCATTTTAATTTAAAATTAAAATTAATTTATTCAAGTGGATAAGCAAACCTAAAAAAAATATTTGACAGTGTTCTCATGATTAATGGCATCTTTTCGGACGGATCTGTATTGAGTGTGTTCAGACTCAGAGGTAGAAACCAGTGGTCTGAGGGTCTGGGGGAGGTGGGAGTGGTTCAGGAAGGGGGTGGGGACTGTTGCCGGGTGTGGCCACTGCATTGCCGTTGGGGACCAAACAACTTCCTGTGTAGGCCACACTAGCAGAGTTGAGTATAAAGCCCGTCTCGATCTGGAAACAAACAAACAAATGTTAGAAGTATTTAGCTAAATTGCTAAAAGTTACAAAAATAAATATGTTTTATATAAAATATAGATAATAATAATGATTATAACATACAGGATGATTAGCACTGAACATTTTGTCCATGTCAATTAGAACATGAGGTGCATCCCAAATCGCGTACTTGTGCACTATTCTATGACGTTTCTTAGGCCCCGTTTACATTAGTACACAAGTAAATGATAGGCGTAACCTAACTAAAATGTAAAAGGCCTGTTTTACTTCGAAAAAAATCGCAGAACGAACTAAAAATGACGTGGCTGATGCACTTAATTAAATGAAAGAAAAAAAAATTAAGTATGGAATGTTGAACACTTCATGCAATCAACTGTCACAGCTTTAATTATGTCACGGAGGGGGAGGGGCTGTCAGACTCCAATTATGAATGACAAAATAACCTTATATAAGTCATATACTACATGGTTTGAGTACATAGTGCTTAGTGTACAAGTACATAGTGTACAGTGCATTATTTGGGGTGCAATTATAATACTTCTGTTAGCCTAAAACAGCTTTTAAAAGTCATACAATGTACATACAGAATGAAAATGACAAAATCCACAGCGAGCAGCCATGACCTTTCATAAGCGTTAGACCAACTTCTCTGCTATTGACCTAAATTACAGAGCTCACTTATGGTGCTAGCTTATAGAACTAGCACAGCGTTTGCTTATTTAAGTAGGTTAGCGGCAGCTGGACCACAGATGTTGTGTTCGTTGGGGTCATTTAAGGTCTTCACAAGATACATTAACCGGGATCATAATCAGAAACAATAAATAATCCCATGGAAGTGAACTCATCAAAATATAAAGTCCAAAGTGTCACATACAACATGCTAACCAAAACAAATCTTAAAGATTAGCTGGGTAAAAGCTTTAAAAAATGACACAACTTGGCATAACGTCGGTGCATGTTATTTTACAGACTCATAATTCACTCATTGTTCATATTTGCAGATGATAAGTAAATTCTTGGCAATATTACAAAGCTCCTATAGTTATAGTATATGAAAGTGTAGTGTTAGTATGCATGAGGTAATGTTGATGCTGGATTGTAGGTCATGGCTGCTCACGCCTGACTGGGCATTTAAGCTCTATTCTCCTTTCAGCTGAGAGCAATGACCCTGAACACACACAACTCAGAAACCTCGAAGCCTAGAATGTAGTGCTGAACTGAATTGTCTCTCTGTTTTCCTCACCTTGCCCTTCTATTAATGAATGCCATTGTAATTTTAGTACAGTCATTTCTAACTGTGCCTTCCTCATCTCTCTTTCTCTTTCAAAAGTTGCTCCAGCACTTTTCGCCAAAGTCGCCAACCCAATGCCAAGCAAAAGTCAAAGCAGTCCACCCTAAGTATCTATGATAGTATATGAGATCTAGATCTTCATCTTAAAGGATTATGTTTCAGTTGCCTGCCAGGTGAACTGTAACTGTACTCAACAAGCCACACTATTTGAGATATAGTTCATGTCCATAGCACAAGGGATGAGTTATGCACCAAATTTGTCTTAGCAAGCACTGAAGACACAATCCCTACATGTGGAACCACAGCATGGTGCCCTACATGTGGAAAGGCAAGATCGTCTGGATAAATGAGTGCAGACAGGGGCCCATGGTCTCTGAATATCGCCTGCTGCATGAGCGGTCCTTTTGTGGAGGCTACTCTTCCTCCATCTCTCGTTCATAGCCTCAGGCTCCCATTTCATAATGCACTAGATGCTACAGTTGGCTGCCATCGGTATAGCGGAAAAGCCTGTCTGATGCTGGTGGGTTGACCTGGGAGCTTACACTCTTAAGCTGAAGATTACAATCTTAATCACAGTCACCATAATAATGCAACACAGCAGGCAAAGCAAATATCCACCTGTGTGGGGCCCCACAGGCGAATCTCTAGAGACTGCCAAGACTTTGTACTGTAGGTCTGTCACTGTGCGTTATGCAATCTCAGCACATTAGCCGTGACCTATTAGGTCTTGGCCCCGTATACAGAGCACAATTAGATCTGAGTGAGCATTTAGGCCAATGGAAAAAAGATAGTGAAATATGGAGGGGGTGGAGTGGGCCATATCAAGGTTTGGAGTCCAGAATATCTTTTAAACTACTATTAGACAATCTAGGCTGTTTCAACAGCATATACACATAACATCGAAAGATATGAAGAGTGGTCAAAATTTTCCTTATCGTTGTATGAAATGTTCACCCCAAAAATGAAAAATACAATTCTGCCATTACTACACACACGTTCCGTGGTACTCACGAAACTCACGGTAGAGACTGACACGAAAGAGAACAAATTCTTCAATAAAGTTTGTTCATCTTCAGAACACGAATTCAGCAGCACCACATGCATACATCATGGTATTATTGTGAATGTACATGAAGAATCAGATGACCAGAAATGCCACATTCTCCCTAGAATTTCTAAATTGCCTAAAATAACAATCAAAGTACCAGGAGTAGTACCTGCTCTCTATCACTCTCACGGTACTCTGATGTCATACAATGTTCGATCTGCGCAGCGCAAACACTCAAAATACATTGTTTTGTACTGGTAGTTCCTATAGAACTGTTTTAAACCCTACTCTGGAGTAGGAGCTAATGTAGTTCCTGCAATACTTCTGGTTTGTCCTTACCCATCCTTGATGGGTCTAGGACAACATTCCTATCAACCGATCAGTTTTTAAGATTAAGGGCTTGACAACATTTTTATCAACGATAATTCCCCATTTGAGATCAGGATTTGAGGATGTACTTGGGGTTTCGCTGTTATATGTTTTGTTGTTCCAGGAGCTTGTCCAACTGTTAAATCACATTGCGCAACTACATCCTTCCTTAATTCTTACCTTACTGTGGGTGGTGTTATGGGTCAGTTCCGAGCTATAATCTGTCAACGAGGGAAGGTTTGAAGGTGGGGCTAATCCCAGGATATGCTCCAGAGAGGAGTTCTGTTTGGTATAGGAGGCATAATAAGTGGGTGCGACCTTTGGCTGCTGCTTCTGATAACCCTGCTGATAGGATGAAGACGAGGCCATGGCTCCCTGAAACTGTCCTACATCTCCAGCTGTACTGATGTTCATTGTAAACTCCACCCCTGAATTGTCGCAATCAACATGTGTACCCACTGTTTGTGTGTGTGCCATCTGGCCATTGGGAAAACAGGGTCCATTTGTGGTCAACTGGTCTGTGAAGTTGTATCCATGCCACTGGGGATCATTGTAGACCTCGTTTGGAGGGGTATCACTACCCACAGCTGCTTTTTGTTTATACTGGAATGGGTCAAGCAACTGGTTGTGCTGCCATTGCAGTGATTGTGCTTTATTCGTTCCTGTTATCTTGTCACCAAGTTGAGAGTTCAAGCTTGCTTGTGTATGTTCAGGGACCCAGTGGCCATTGTGCACAGCTGGTACTGAGTTTACCAACAAAGTGTCATGCTGCGTAAATGTAGTTGTCTCAGAGTCTGTTGTAGACACCTGAGGTATTTGTGCCTGGATCCAGCTCTCGGTTTTGTGGCAAACCGACTGGCCATTGAGATGTTGCTGCATACGCTGTGAGAGATGAACTATGGGTGTTATCTGTTTTTGTGGCCAGAAAGGAACGTGAGGATCAGGCATGGAGGAAGTAATCTGTGAAGCTGACTCTGAAGCAGAACATGGCTCAGGGGTTTCAACAGAATCTAATGCCACAGAAGGGTTCTGAGCATCCTTTGAGTCCTCGATCCGGTTCTCCAGTGTGTCTTGGACGTAAGAAAGGATTTCATTGTTTGTTAGAAGATCGTTCAGAGATGGGATGTAATCCGGTTCCATTTCTACCTGGATCATCCTTTCATCCAGAAGCAGCAATTCTAGGTCCTCTGCATTAAGCCCAAGGTTTTCCAGGGCACTGAATAGCTCACTGTTGGAGCAGCTTTCCTCATTTTCCAGAGATAGAGAGTCTAATGTTGCCAGTAGTGGGTCAAAACTTGATAGCTCCTGTTTGGAGACTGCAGTTACCCCATTCTGCACAGGATTCCAATTTTCATTTTCTGCAGAAGAAGAGAAGGTACTAGTCTCTCCTTGCTCGCTGAAGAGGCTACTGTGGAATGACATTCTAGGCTCCATAGCTGGCTGACAAACGTAAACAGACTCGTCTTGTCTCATCATGGCTCCCAGCAGAGAACTTGGGTCCACATCATCCTTTGAACTTTTGTCCACCTTGCTCTTTTTGGTTTTGTTGTTCTTGCTTTTGCCTTGAAGGGTGTCGGGGAAGCCTAGCATGGGGTAGCTGATTTGGTACAGCAGAGCTTCTCCAGTAGCAAAGGTAAATGGAAGATGCATAGATCGCTTCCTCAAATGCTCCCCGCCTTCTTCTTCTCTGAATAAATGGATAAAAACCTTGTCAGTGGATATGTAAGGACTTTCAAATCTTGCTAATTTGACATGCTATTTAACAGCTAGCATGCTAATAGACTATTTTATACATTGCTAGTGCAGAAATACAAATGAATATTATATGCTTAATGTCTTAATATGCTTACACAAGTGGTCTCTGGGTGGCAATGATGTAGTCAGGCTTGCCGTTTTTGTAGACGAGTCTAGCATTAGCTTGTACCCATTTCCAGCGGTTGTCCTTTGTAAGCAGTCTAAACACAGTCAGGCCACTTTCTCCAGTCTTGATCACTGCAATATACAATGCAACTGTTTGTAATCCCAGTTATTAGTTTAAATATATAGACCAGATTTATCTGCCTTGTACCTTTTTTCTGCTATAGGCTGTTGGCTCCATATTGAATTACTGATTTTAAAGCTCTAGTTCTACTCCTAACGTCAAGGATTTATCAAATCTCCTCCATAATCTTTGGGATTATGGGACAACATTCCTACTCCTGTCTTTTGCTCTGTCTGTCTTTCTCTCTTTCTCTACTTCTGAATTCAAAAGCTGAATTCACAAAATCCATTCAAATCCTGCCTATACAATTGATATTATCAGTTGATTTCACTTTCTGTCATAATATCTATAGATTTTCTCCTGTGAACCACACTGAACAAGAGTACTGTCACTTGTTCAAGCATTTGCCCAAGAGCACAGTGCTAATGTCTTTTAGTGTCACTAGTTTATTTTAGAAACCAAGCCATGGGCAACAATGTCAGCATGCATCAGCAGAAAGACAGCTCATCATAGCTATTTCTTAATCTTCTTGTAATTCAGTCAATCATATTATTAGCTATGTAGTATCTTAAAAAATATCTTCTTAAGATGGACTTTTCTAAACGGTGAGCGTGATTTCACCAAGTACAAGATTATTCCTGGATCAAAGCTCTTGTTGATCCTGGAACAACATTCCAATCAACCAATCAGATTTGAGGGATAATTCTTCAGGAAATATCTGTTTTAGGCTAATGATCAGGTTTAGGTGCTTCTACACACTTGATAATCAGCTAGCATTTCCCACTGATTTTAGGCATAAATTTTGGGTAGGGTTAGGTTTAGGGATTGGGATAAGTCTTTATTTTTGGACAGGAACATGGTAGAATCACGGCGACCTTTATAAACAGTACAACTGTTATTTAGTGAGCTATTTAGTACAACAAAATGACAAATCTGGAGAAATATGAAAATCTTACTCCTGACATGGTTCTCAGCACAATACAGCATATCAGCTGCATGGATGAACTGGTACCCAGAACCTCGAACTCGCAACTCTGCCTCGGTGTAGCCAAGAACGATTTTGCCCCTAAAACACAGGCAAAATCAACATCAGTGTTTCTTATGCAATTTTCTATTGGGCTTATGGGGATAAAAACATATGTATACAGTGCATGCTACAGCTCTTTTAAAAGTAATGTCCATCATTACTTGGCATCACAGGCCATTGGGGTGAAGTCCAACTTGTGTTTGGTCCTGAAAATCATGTTCTTGGTTCGGATCTCCATTATGGAAGGAGGCTGTAGGGGTGTCGCTATGGCAAATAGGGCAAGTTGGGGTGGCATTTGGCCTCCGTCATCCAATCGCCTGTTCTGCCCATGCAGGAATTTCAAACGTCCTTGAAGATTCAAAGCCTTAATGGGGCATAAATAAAAATAAACATTGGAATAGTTACCATACAAACATAACTTGAAAAATATCAAAGTGGAATTTAGTATAAATTTTAAACTTCAAACTACACAAAATCTAATAATAGAATGTACAACAAATAGAACTCGAAGCAAATAAACAATAATAATAGAAATCTGACATGTAGAACAAACATAACGCATTTGCATGAAGGACGTACATAACCGACACACATAATATATGTACAGACACAGCTGGAGCTGATTATTTTGTTGGCGTGCCCTTGGCAAACCACATAATTTGTCTCTGACTCAGTGTGGGCAATAGAGCTCAATCCAGGTCATCTATTAATGAAGGGTTTGACCTGTCAAGAATGTGTCATATCTGAATGTTTGCTTGTTTGTGATTGGTTAGTCAGCCTTAGAGCTTTTGTTCTGACTGGTGGAGACATCTAAAAGTGAGTGTTTTATATATGTTAACCGTGATTAATTTAGCATTACATGCACAAACATAAAACTACAATACACATTTTGTGGCCGTAAAGCTCTCTTGACAACCTATTTTTTCAATCACTTAATTTCTCAGTTAGCTGTTCATTTTGTGTAATGCCTGATTTAAAATAAAAAAGTGTCTCAGTTCGGCAATGATTTCACAAAACATTAATACAGAGACACGCATTGGCATATACAAACAGAAAACATTTGTCAAACTGCATTTCATTTGGTGCAAAATAAAAGCAGAGCTTTCAGCATGACTTTCCAAATCGGAGGCGTGTCAATTAAATAATCACGAAGGGAGCTAATTGGCCATAATTATGTTTTCACTGTGAACCTCCCAAGGGAACTTAATGGTTGCATTCAAAAATGCCAAGAGGACAACAAACAAAAAATATGTAATGGAAAGAGTTTTGAAATCGCTCGTATTTTTAGCTCATGCTAATTTCTCTGAGCACATGGGAAGACCACGTAGCGGTCCACTCCTGACAAGCCAAGTGTAGTCATGCTATTCTTGAGGGACATGGATTTGGTAAAGATGGAGTGGAGGGGAAAGAAAGTAAAAGAGAGACTGAAGAAATAAAGGGCAAGTGTACAGAGCTTTGCACGCATACGTATCTCTTCACTACTGCATTGCCAAGATTAGGAAAAAAGAGACAGCTGTCTAGCTGGAGAATGAATGGGAAAATACTTTTGGAATAACGGCAGCTGAAGGAGATGGTGGTCACTACTCCATAGCTAAAGCCTGGCTTTCTTCAAATTAGCTTTAATTTATGCTAACAAGAACCAGTTCTTGCTATTTTGCTGTATTTCTTTTAATGAATTAAAACCTGTTCCCCATGACCTTACTGCTTCTTAAAGACGGATTACAGAGGTGTTCCAACAATTCAGATCTCTGTGGATGGCAGAGGCACAATCCAACACAAAGTTAGCTGCGCTAACCTTGATGCTAACTCGCTCTGTAATCTGGAACATCGGGGCTTAGAGACTTTGAATAGCAAGATATTTTCCATCATACTAATATTAAATTCCAAAAGCACTTCTGAATTAGTAGAAGTAGGGCATTCCTTTGTTGGTTTTGAGAGCACAATAAGCTGACACTGACCAGGAATCCTGAAGAATTGTCTAGGAGGCATCGGAAACGACAGACGAAATTTCTCTCCAGGAAAGAGGAGTTTTCGGGAGGTAGCTGGTCAGGGCTGCATGTCACCAGCGACATACTTGGGGCAGGATCTCCATCTAAGAGAAACAAAAAAAGAACTTGAGACTCAGTAGCGTGTCTAGACTTTGTCAACCAGGGTTCATCATTGGATTATGTGCTAACCACTGTTTCTGTTTTCATCCTTTCTGTTTGCTTTTATCCCTAATTAAAATGGACGTTTTAGTGACCATAACATTTATTTTGGAACTGCAGGAGCTTCCACTAAAGGTCAAACCAGCCTCCTCTGATTTTTTCCAAAAAAAAAAAAAGAAGAAAGATCCATCTCTCCTAACCCAAGTGCTGTAATCTATTAATTTAAAGTGCTTTGGGTCTTTAATCACGAATTTATCAATAATAATATTTTTTGGTTTGCATCCATTTTTACAGAATTTCTTACTTTCTCTTATTTGATACTGTTAAGTATGGAAGCCCGTTTCTGCCACTGCATAAAAATAAAAAAAGGTTATTATAACTTTTTGTCTCACAATTCTGACTTTTTTTTTATCAGAATTGCATGATACAAACTTGCAATTGCAAGTTATAAAGTCAGAATTGCGAAATATAAAGTTGCAATTATGAGAAAAAAAGAATTGTGAGATATAAACTCACAATTGTGTGACATAAAGTCGCAATTTTCTCAGAATTGTGAGATATAAACTCACAAATGCGAGTTATAAAGTCCAATTCTGAGCGGAAAAAAATACTGATACTGTATAGTATGTTCTCAGAATTGCAAGTTTATATCTCGCAATTCTGACTTTATAACTCCCAATTCTGACTTTAGATCACGCAATTCTGACTTTATAACTCGCAACTGCGAGTTTATATCTCACAATTCTGAGAAAAAAGTTGCAATAACCCTTTTTTTTTTTAAATTCAGTGGCTGAAACGGGCTTCCACAGTTCCATGCTTTGACACAATCTGTATTGTTAAAAGCGCAATATAAATGAAGGTGACTTGGCTTGACTAAAAGGTCAATGAAACGAAGTACCTCTCATTTTTAAAGCATGTAATTCATCAGTGTATCAAAACATCAACACTACCACATGGTTATTTAATAAATAAAACTTGTTTTTTTTTCCAAATTCCAGACAAAAATCACCACATATAGTAATTTATATATATATATATATATATATATATATATTATATTTCCTGACCTTCTGGGGATTGTTCTGTCTGCGTGCTGGTTGGAGGCGGGTTCAAGGCCCAGTGCAAGTTGCGTTTGAAGGCTTCCTGGTCTTCAGTATGAATGAGTTCGAACACATTTTGATGCATCACATCTGTCTGGGAGACCGAGGGAGAAAAGAAGAGGAATATTGTAAGAGAATTAAGTCAAAATAAATTAAAATTAAAACAAGAGATAAATCACTTTATGGGTTTAAAAAGTTTTACAACTAACTACAAATTTATAAACTACCATTCAACCTGCCATCAAACTGCCTCTTTTCTCATCTAAAATGTTAAACTGAACAATAAGAGAACATTGTAAGCGCATAAAGTGAACAAATATAGTGACGTCTCAGTTGGATAATTCATAAGTAAATTATGATGAATTGGATTACGCCGTGCCAGACTGAATCTCAGAGTAAAGCCTATTTGATTAAGCGCATTCAATTTCTACCGCATTCAAACTGTTGCTCGAGAGAGACACTGCAGTATTAATCAGTATTAGACAGATTTGATGAGCATTTATGTGTGTGTGCGTGTGTGTGTGTGCGCGTGTGCACTAAGAATAGAGGTGAGAAGTATGGAATGATTATCCGACAGCTGAGTCTGACGTAATATTGATTCTGGGAAAGTGTACGTACAGAGCATACTCATCAATCAGATTAAATCTGTGTACTAACTGACCACTGAAAAGTCGTTACGTCATGCCCATAATTTAACAGCATAAGTAGCCCTATTACAAAATAGCCTTTGTTGAAACAAAATGTTTAATTCCAGTATATTGAGTGAAGAAATATATATCACCATCCAATCTCATAATTCATATGCCAAAGATAGTAAGTGGAATTCAGCTGTAGATTGGATTAGTATTAGAACAGTGGCTGTATGATACATATGTGTTTATATAAGAGACTGTTGAGAAGGATAATTACCTGGTGGAATCCTAAGTAATCCTGGATGGTGTGAGAACAGTAGAAAATGATCCCTTCAGCAGTGACCACCAACACAAAGCCATTGAGAGCCTGTGATCATAAACAAATTAACAAACAAAGCCAGGAAGTAAAAGTATTAGTTCATTGTTCATAAAGACGGTTATGGAAGCCACAGAATTAAAAAAAGTAACTGCAACGTTTTTATCAGCTTCTTGGATCGGTAATCTACTGCTTTTCCTGCAGTTTCCGGATGTGTGCTCTGTCGAATTTAAACCACTGAATTTTTGGAAGCGAATAACGAAAGTTGCCTTGACGAATATTATTGCTGGAATTATTAAACAAACTGAATATTTTGAAAATGAACTGTGAGGTGAATATTGATTACTGAATTTTAACAATGAAAATGTTTGTGAAATGTTTCCGTTTGAAATATTCACTACGTAAATATACAACCATGTTAAAATGCAGCGCATAAAAATGCAAGCCATGAAAATACAATGCATTAAAATGCAAGCACTATTAATTGCAATTTTTTTTTCCTCGATATGTGGAATTCAACAAGCTGTTTATCTCAAATACTTTAGGCAGGATTTTTGTTCCATACAAATTTGTGCTAATTCCAACAAATTCGTACAACCTCACTCAAGGTTTTTTCGTACGATTTTGTACGATATGTCTAAACCCTAGTGACGGGTAGGTTTAGGGGCGGGGTTAGGTATAGGTCATTCGTATAAAAATGTATCCGAATTGGCAACTCGTAAAATACGTACGATTTAGCAAAAATCGTATGAATTCGTACGAGTGAGGTCGTACGAATTTGAACGAATTAGCCGCCTCGCAAAATATGTACGAATGGCAGTTAGACTGGGTTGTTTATTCTCTATTTGCTTTTTAAAGAACTCCAAAATTACTCAAAAAGTACAGTTTTCTTTTCTGTGTTGATGTATTTTCTATTAAAACAGGATGTTGGGGCAAAATATATCAATCATTTTTTGAGAAATGTCCAGTAGTGATTTGTTTAAGTTCAAGTCATAAACTAAAACAAAGTTTAACTGAAAGCAGAGACATTTTCCCAGAACTGAAATATTGTACTTTTTAATTGCTTACAAGTGCTGTAATCTGAGGACATTAGCATATGACAGCTAACAGCTAACAGATGTGCCCTAAAAGCCACAGAACTCAGTTTCACAATTGCAATTAGCAAACGTTTTATGGAGCTGTTCATTAAAATCATTTTATAAACAAGTAGTCAAGTTTGCAGGGCCCAAGAAGCTGAGTTTCAATAACCAATGCCAGGCAAAGGACAAAAACATGATGAAGACTAGAAATACACTGAAAGTAATGATTAAACAAAACAAACCTGGAACCAGTGAACAATGGCATGAAGAAAATTTCATTTATTAAAAAAAACAAACAAACAAAAAAACATGAAATGGATTCCCCTTTAACTCGGTAGTTTAATATAAGAAATATTAGCTATGTAGGTTTGATGAATATAAATAGCCTATGCTAATCCAGTCATTTTTACATATGCAAAATAAGTAAATAAATAAATAAAAATGTATTACTATAGATTTTTATGAAAGTTTCTATACACTAAAAAACAGTAAATAGTGTCAGTTTCATGTTGTCATTGAACACTGTGTGTGAGCATGTGCTCTTGTTCTGTGTGTATTTTTGTGAAGGGGATTTTGCAGCTCATCACCATCTGGTGGGCTATAAGTGTGGATCTGTGATTATGGTAATCTGACACATCCACAGCCAATACAAAAACAACTGTGTATGGCTATACCGTGGAGTCACTGTATAAATCCACCATCAACAAAACCCTCGAGGACTGACCTGGCAATCAGTGTGGACAGTCTAGTGTCTGACATTCAAATAGATGAAGTATAATGTTTCACTTTCATTTGAGAACATTCTTAAAGGTATGAAATACGTTTATATTTTGAAAACTAAATTACTTCTGAATTCTGGAACCTAGGCTAACATTGTTGATTTCATGGAAAAAAATACTGCTATAAATAAAACAACATGGACATTTTTTGTAAATAACATCAATAATAAGAAAACAAACAGATTTACTGAACAGTCCCAAAGTGCAGCACTTGCACTTGAGTGTAAATAAGGGCTCTCTTGAAATCCTATGAATGTTTTATTTAGACCGTGCTTGTGTTGGAAACACTTTCTAAATGCAAACTGAACCCTAACATGATATGATAAGGCAACAAGCAATAAATCACTAAATTACCTCATCCACTTTAACCTCAGATCGTCTTTGCCAGATAATACATAATTATCTGCTGCACACAATAATTGGGGTGCTGGTTACCCATCCTGAATGGTACAGCAGTTTATAGGGTTATATCTTCCAGTGTCCTTCTCATTTGCCTGAACATCTGCATTGTATGCCAACAGGCACACACATACTCATTCATACATGCACACCTGGTGCAAACACACTCAAAAAACATGGGCGAGTAGCGGCGCTCAGTATAAATATTTCGGCTTGTTGGTTGGCAGAACAGCCCACACGGGGCTCTCACGGGGCAGGAGGGGGAGGGAGGACCGCAGTCAGAAAGCATTACTATCAAACATGTACCACTGCATCGTTCACAGTCCAGCACACACAATACACACAACTATACACAACACAGGGGAGAGAGAGAGAGAGAGAGAGAATGAGAGAGTATGAAGCAGAGAAACTACAGAGCTAAGATAGAGATTATATAGATAGATAGATAGATAGATCTTTCTAAGAAAAAAAAGATTGATCAATTTAAGGAAGGAAGGATGAAGAGAAGGATGGAAGGAAGAAAGAAAGAAAGATAACGGGAAGGAAGGATGGAGCACAGCAGGATGGAAGTAAGGAAGAGATGGATTGATGGATGGAAGAAAGGAAGGAAGGATTAAAAAAGACAGATCGACAGAAGAAGAAATAGATAGGAAGAAAGGAAAAAAGAAACAGGAAGGAAAGAAGATGACAGAATGGAAGGAACGGAGGAAGGAAGCAAAAAGATGGATCGATAGAAGAAAGGAAATAAGGAAGGAAAGAAGATAACAGAAAGGAAGGAAGGATCATGACGGGAGGGAAGTAAGGAAGATATGGCTGGCTGGGTAAAAAGAAGGAAGGAAGGACAAAGACAGGAGGAAAGGAAAGAAAAAATAGGATTAAATGAAGGAATGAACAGACATAAAAAAGAAGCCAGGAAGTAAAAATGAACGGATAAAGCAGGAATGAAAGATGAAGGATAATAGAAACAAAGAGAATGTGAAAGCATTAATGAAGAAATGAAAACGTATAGACGTGAGTGGACAGATGATTCAGACTTCTCAGAACAACTGTCACCGGATGGACAGAGAAAAAGTTTCAAAGTAAAAAAAAAAAAGAGAACACTTTTACCTCTTATTTTATCCTTCCTTTATAATACATGAGAGCTCTATCTGTGCATTATTCATGCCTAAGTGTCTGAAACGAGAACAAGGCCGGGCAGAAATAGCCTCTCCTCTCTTCTCCTCCTCGAGGACATCGCTTTAAATGTCTCTTTATAACATACTTATGGCACACAAATGCCATATAAACACACACACTTCTGACCTGTAGTAGGAGCTCTCCCTCATGCAGCCAGCCGTCAACCAATCCTGTTGCTTTAATGTTGTCATGGTTACTGTTGTTTGCCGACAAACCATTGGAGCTGTGGTTTTTCAGAGCGACTGTTGACAGAAAAAGCGAAAGAAAAATTGCATTATGTATATTATACAACTCGCTATAATTAGTAGTGTTTATTAAGTGAAGCATTACTATTACTACTGTATTTGAACAAACCACTTGAAAACTTACAATGCAAGCTACACCAGCGGCGCAAAAAAAAAAAAAAAATCTAGTTTTAAGCAAGATGCTAACAGTCTAATCAGATTCAATGATCTATGCTAAGCTAAGCTAAAAGTGCTACTGCCAGAACCGGAGATCAACTGAATGAATTCAAAAACGGTAAAACTAAACTGTTTAACTCTAGGGGAGTTGGAAAATGAGCCTATTTATCAAAAATAGTGGAGTGTTCCTTTAATAGAAATCTCAGTTAAGTATCTACCAAAATTCATTACGAGAAAAATTCAAACAGACATTTGCTGACATTCAATAAGAGTTCAGAGATTAGTTAACATGCTTAACATATAGATAGCTCACCCAAAAATGAAAATTCTGTCATTACCTACTCATCCTCATTTTGTTCCAAATCAGTAGGACTTTTGTCCATCTTTGGAACAAAAATTATGATATTTTGGATGAAATCTGAGTGCTTTCTGACCCTGCATAGACAGCAACTTCCGTGTTTAAGGCCCAAAAATGTACAGTAGTAAAGACATTATTAAAATAGTCCGTGTGACATCAGTGATTCAACCATAATTTAATGAAACTACGAGAATATTCAATACAGTCTCACGACCAATTCGTACGTATTCGTATGAGGTGGATAATTCGTGCTAATTCGTAAAAATTCGTACGACCTCACTCATACAATTTTGTACAATTTGTCTAAACCCCAGCGACGGGTAGGTTTAGGGGTGGGGGTTAGGTGTAGGTCATTCGTACAAATTCATACGAATTGGCAACTCGTAAAATATGTACGATTTAGCAAAAATCGTATGAATTTGAACGATTGAGGTCGTACGAATTTGTACGAATTAGCCACCTTGTAAAATATGTACAAATTGCCGTGAGACTGGGTTGGAATATTGTGTACAAAGAACACAAAAATAACTTCTCTTCCATGTCAGTCTAATGTTCAACCACTGATATCACATGGACTATTTTAACGATGTCTTTACTACGTTTCTGGGCTTTGAACATGCCAGTTGCGTTGCTGTCTGTTTTGCATCAAAAATATCTTAATTTGTGTTCTGAATGAATGCAGTTCTCAAACAGGTTTCCCACACACTCTGCCACTGGTCAGGCAGACAGATAGCCCCGCCCTAAACTCACACCATTGGCTGAGGTACTGTTGCCGTGCCAGGCTGGTCGGAATTTTTAAACTTTTTTCACAGCAATGTTTAGAAAGCGCCACAGAAACAGTTGTGTTTTAGGATTTCAACCTGCAAAAGGTAATGTATTACTTATTAATCTGACAGGAAAAAAGTATTTCGCTATCTAAAAATCAGTTTAAATGTAATACAAGGTACTTTGTGCTTTCTTCTACAAAACGCGCTCTAAAAATGAGTCTGTGCTGCTTTGGTCTTGGCCAGTAATGGATTTGCTCTGTGTGGCCCTCTCTCAGGACAAGACAAACTCTGTTGAGCATTAGAAGAGGAACTGACCTACAAACGACAGGGGAAATGGAGAGAGACAGGCCAGGCCAGGAGAACAGAGATATGAAAAGCTTTTTCACTGACAGAGAGAAAGAGAGACAGAAAGAGCGCGAGACAGAAAAGGAAAGAGGAAGCACTTTTCACTTGTGAGAACGTACGTGGAAAACGCATTTGGGCACGGTGAGAGAAAGGTCACCTCGATCTCGCTCCTAACCGCCTGGCAACAACATAAGCAAATGTGTCATATTTTATTAGCATTTTGTAGCTGATATTAAACTGTGAAGTGCTCGGCACCGTTTCGAACATTTGTTTGTTGTAATCATCCAAAAGGTCCACAATAGCTGAACTACTATTTGTGCCAATTATTTCCACGACCATAAACTCACTCAAGCAAATGCCTCTAGACGTCATGAAAACTAGCATTTGATGATTATATGTCGCTCCTTTTATTCTGCTTCGCCAACCTCTGACCCTTTTAATAGTCCTGCCGCGTGACCTTTCGTGACCCCTGACCCCTGTCGAGACATGATGCAATGAGCGACAAAGAGGTTGATGTTATTCCTTGAGACATGAGGACGCAGTCAAGAAGAAAAATGTTATGCTAAGACTTTTCACATAGAAAACTATAGAATAACACATTTTTCTAGAATAATTAATTTTTTATTACTTAAATATTTAATGACAGTAAATTTTACATTTTACAATAATAAATGCATTTTAATTTATTAAACAGTTTTTTCTATAATTACTATATAATTAAAACATAAATATAACTAAGATAAAATATTTTTGTTTAAAATAAAGGGTAAAAATTATTTACATAATTCATCTGAACCAGTAAATCACTTACCGTTTAAAAACCTCACAATGTACTCTTTTGTAGCATGAAATAAGCGTGAGCAATATCAGCGTTTACATACGCCACGGGTGTCAAACTCTTTTAACCCCAACTCATTGGAGTTCAAGGGCTGCATTGAAAACATCACATTATGGGGGCCACAACAATTTTTCTAAACATTTATGCTTTTTGTTAAAGCTTGGTGCCCCCCGTGGAGAACTCATGAAGCGCATGAAGTCCATAATCAACTTTGAAGGGTTAGTTTACACAAAAATGAAAATTCTGTCATTATTACTCACCCTCACGTCGTCCCTCTGTTCATCTTTAGAAACCAAAAGAAGATATTTTTGATGAAATCTGAGAGCTTTCTGACCCTCCATAGACATTATTAAAATAGTGAAGTCCTTGCTATGTTTCTGAGCCTTGATCATGGTAGGACCCTTGCTGTCTATGGAGGATCAGAGAGCTCTCAGAATTCATCAAAGATATCTTGATTACAGGTTTAGAATGACATGAGAGTAATTAATGACAGAATATTCATTTTTGGGTGAACTAACCCTTTAATGCTAATTAGTTTTACTTTTAGATATATAATTATTATGTATTTTTAATATTATAATTTTTTTTAAAGATACTATTATCTGCTTTATTCTATATTTTATGTATTATTATTATTATTATTTTATACATTTTTATTTTTCATTTTTTATATTTTCTAATTTATGGACTTTTTTATGTTTTTGGTTGTTTATAATCACGAACATTAAAGGGATAGTTCACCCAAAAATAAAAATTTTGTCATTAATTACTCACCCTCATGTCGTTCCAAACCCATAAGACCTTCATCTTCGGAACACAAATTAAGAAAATTTAAAATTGAGAGCTATTTGTCCCTCCATAGACAGCAACACAGCTGAAATAATTCCAGATCCAGAAACGTAGCAAAAACATCAGTAAAACACTCCATGTGACATCAGTGGATCAAATTCCCTTTTGCGATGCTACGAGAATACTTTTTTTGCGCAAATAAATAAAAAAAATAACATAATTTACTCTTCTCCTGTGACTCACGTCTTCCGCCATTGTAGAGTATCTCAACACAACACATACACAAGCTTTAACGTATTTGACGTAATCAGCCTTGTTTACAGAGTGTGTAGCAGAGGGTTTGGAACGACATGAGGGCAAATAATTAATAACAGAATTTTCAGTTTTGGGTGAACTATCCCTTTAACATTTTGCCAAGGCAGCTATTTTGACCTAGCGCACTTGAATCTTGTTCACAAGGCATAATCACACGTACTGTACCTAGCTACTTGTCAGTCACGCATATGTTTTTAGCATAGCATATTTGAGAAGATTAGGCTTTGTTATGACCATAGCAAGCATAGCAGCAGTTAGCGCTGAAACTAGGAGGCTAAGAGCGTTTCAGTGCCCCTGACAATCCTTTTTACATGCTTCAAAGAGAGACGGGATGTTTAAGGCCCCTTTCCCATGATCTTTAGCTCCTGTGTCATAGAGCTGGAGACAAAGGGTGGAGCGCCACAGCAAAACTGAGTCCCAACTCCGCACGCAACCACATATGCATGTATGCCAATCATATACACAAACAAATAATCAATAAAATAATAACAACAATAAAATGTGATGCAAAAACTGTAAATAAAAACAAATAATAAGACACAAAATACTATAATCAAAAATATTTAAAACACAAAATGTTTAATATATTTATAAGACCATTACATATTCTTGAAACGGCTTTATTTTCTTAAGGGCATTCTGAATGTACTCTGTAATGAATCTAGCCGAGTGTCATCGTACATCAGGTGACAGATGAGTTAATGATTCCCTTTGGAGGGATTGGGAGGGTTTTCCGGGCTTGTCCGCATGCTCGTGCTGTAGGGTTTGACTGTGTTTATGTAGCTGTGCCGGTGTGGGTCACTGCTCATCGCGCCCCTGAGCGTGCAGCATCTCTGGGGACGGAGGCTCTGGAAAACCTGCGCTAAATTTTTTGGCTTGATTTCTTCTGGGTTTACAGATGGAGTCAAAACAGCTGACGGGAAAATACGAATCGAGTACTTTAAATGCCACCATTACGTTATTAGCAGGAAAACAGAACAGATACTATTTTAACCCGTAAATATTAAATATTTTATCATTAAAAAAAACAAACAAAAAAACATATTCTATAAAAAATAATTTAAATATATATATATGCAATTTTGCTATATGAATATCAGCGTGATAATTACTTAATTATTAAATTATTAACATTAAATTATGAATAAATTCAAAAACATAAAAAATGTTATATACATTTAAAACTTTATAATAAGAAAATTACATAACATTATACACACACACAGGCATTAAATTACAATGTAATTAAATAAAATTAACAAATATATGTTTAAAAATATATGTTTTTGTTAAAATAACATATTGAAATAAATTAACAAATATAATTGTATATATGTGTGTGTGTAAAAACATTAATATCTATATTGTTTTATGAAGTAAAATATTTTCTCAAAAAAGGAAATTAAAATAATTAACATATAACATTATATTATCTGTTATATAATTATTACCAATACATTATTAGTAAATTAAACAAAACATATCAGCCAGTAAAATGACTAAGTACACTAAATTGACAAAGTTTTTTATATTTATATTTAGAAACTACTTTCAATTATGTTTAATGCAATAAATTCCAATAAAATATCATTCTTGTTTCACTTATTTATATGTCAAATATTATAAGACGAAGGAAAGCTGTGTCTTTTGTTTCACAAGGCATTGAGAGAAAGAGGCTGTGTTGGGTATCAAATATTAACGCTCCATCGGCGTCACGTGTTGATGACATCACAATGGCAGATGTGGGCATCTGCGAGTGGCCGGAGGGATTGAGGAAGATCAGGCCAAATTCTGCTGAGCCCGGCTGAACACAGCGCTCGAGAGAGAGCGACAGCCAGCAAACGATAAAAACATCACAACACACGTCTCTCAGTGCACACAGATGAACGACTCGCAAGTAAAAGACTCACACTTGCTCTCTTTTTCACTCCCTCCCCCTTCTATCTGTCTTTCTTTTCAACGTCTCACTCAACTGTGGCTTAAAGGTTCGCTAAGCACTTAATGTTAGCGCTGGCATACAAAGGCCTGCTAAATGCTAAGATGCGCTAAACTCACTCATACAGATGCTAAAACAAAACAAACAAGCACAGAACATATCGTTGGAATTGTATAAACTTTAATACAACACGCTGTTTCAATCTAAAAGTGTATATATATATATATATACAGAAAATAACCCCGCATAAAAGAAACCCTTTGTGAAACCATCCCAATATAGCAACTGCAATATGAAATATAGAATAATTGTACAAAATTAGCCTAGCTGTACATTATAATTTTGAATACAACTATGTAATCAGTTAATAGCCTGACTTTTTTTTTACTAGAATTATGCATAAAATAAACCTGCATAAAAAATGTATACAATATTTTAATTGGTTAACAGCAATTAACTACACCAAACTAAACTAAACTAAAATAATGTGTTTATTAATTTAATTTGATTTAATTTATTTAAAATAAAATAAAATGCAAATTAAAATAAATTAGCCTAACTAGAAAAATTCAGCATAAAATATAATTGAAAAAAACAATAAATATTCTAATTAGTTAACAGCCATAAAATAAAATATAATATAATAAAATATATTTATTATATATTTTATATTATTTAAAATATAATGTAAAATAAAATAAAATAAAAATTAATAAATTCAATTGAAATTATTAAATTAAATTACATTAGAAAAAACTAGAAAACTAGAAAACATTTGTATAAAATAAAAATGCAGTAAAAACTCATCCCACCATCCCTTCAACAGGTGTGGGGGTCTTTAGCTTACGATATGTAGAGAAGAATCATTTGTGTTTTTGTCCGACAGCTGTACTGCACACTGAAGACCAGCGAACAACATCTGTCTCCTTCACTAAACACTGCAGAAAGCCAGATGTAGCCACAACACACACACACACACACACACTGCGAGTCCCTTCACTGGATGTGCTCCTAATTGTGTGTGTGTGAGAGAGAGTGTGTGTGTGTTTACAGAATGTGTGTGTTTCTCCCTGAACCAGAAATCTCGTCCACATTCCGATGTATTGTAATGTGACAGCAGGGCGGCAGTGAGCGGAAACACGTCAAACAGAGGCAGAGGTCTTGACCGGAGCTGCTTATGGATTTTTTTACTGCAGTGTTACTGATGTAATAACCCACTCCTGATTAAAACAAATATATTTTGGATATTTAGGATATTTAGTTGCTTTAAGAATGCAAATGCATCCTAAATAAGTGTAGATTTGTATTAAATTAATGTGTATTCACAAATCTATGTATATCAGATATATAATCATAATTAATTTCTTAAATAAGTCTTAATCGATTTAAAAAAAATAATAAAAAAAATTAACTAAACAGTAAAATATATTAACATAAAGTAGAATAAACGAATAGACGGCAAAGTTAAATGAAATGAGATCAGAGATTTGTTAAAACCCTAAAATGTTGAGCGTTATGCTGATTTATCAGCGTATTCTTCCTGACCGTTCACAATAAATAGTTTGGCAGGGTCAAAGAATAAAATGGGTCCAAAAGGTGTCGGTTCCCGCTTTGAAACGAGCTGTAAAGATGTGAACCTTTGGTTTTATATGAACCATCACAGATGTTAAAGCACTGCAGTAACAAGGTGCAAAAAGAATGTTTTTCATTCCATTAAATCCATCTGTTGGGTTCATAAACTTGTATTTTTGTTGAAATCACCATGGTATCCGACCTATAAACAGATCAAAGTTGAAATATCTTCATCGGCCCTGACCAGGGAGCGTTCAGCTCGTCAAACGGAGAGATATTCAATCTGTCTGTCCAAACGAATGGACAATTAAGCTCAGATGTGAATCGTTCCAGACGGGATTTCTGTTATGTGGCAATTCAGCGAATCTGATCCAGCGAATGTGATTACATCACAGCTCACATCGTTCCTGGAAAAGCAGATGAACAAACAAAACCGCACACAAATATTCTCTAAGAGGAGATCTGTGAATTAGCGAGATTGTTGGCCTTAAAATCGCTTGAATAACTATGATATATATAACTATGATATTGTTTTTTCAAGATATTTAGCACTCTATTGTGCAATTCCAGAGGTTATTTTTAAGATTATTTCACCAAGATTGCTGCCATGATCATTACAGTTAATCAACGTAGCATGTAGCTTAGCATTAGCGTAACACATAATTCTACAACAAGGAACCAGGCTTCAAATTTAGTACCAAAAGACAAAAAAAACCTACAAACTATGCGCAATATATTTCAAACAATCCTTATTAAAAAACAAACGAAGGCTGTGGAGGAGCCAGGCGACACAAAGCACAGTCTAGCACTATTCTGGAATTTATACGACCGAGCTTAGGTTTAGCTGTATTGAGCTGTGCCAAAACAGCTAAAATGACCAGCGCATGAGCTCAAATTTATGATCGTAACAATGAAGTACCTAATAAAATGAAATGAATGTGAGGACAGTCCAGAGTACAGTTACATTTTACCCGCTGCTTTTAAAGTATGAACATGTGGAACGAGTTTAAGGAATTGTTTGACCTAAAGGGCTTCTTATTTGCTGGGAAAGATTATACGGACTAGAGAATGGACAGTATTACACATTAAATACACAGATGGAAAAAATAAATCGTATAATTAAGAAAACTTGCAGCCTACACGGTAGATTTAAAACAGAATTCATAAATAAATAAGTAAATATAAGATTGTTGGAGTATGTTTCCGTTTTTTACTTAAGAGTTCATGTTTAATTTGATGTTTCTTTGTAATTGTGTGTGAAATTTTCTAGAAATTTCTGAGTGAAACATATTTTTACACCAATTTGATTTTTTTTTAATGTGTAATACATTTCTTGACAAATTTAAATAGAAAATACAGCACCTGTTAAAGTAATTTCGCTTTAATACATTTCTTGACATATTCTTTATGAAATCTGAAATTAAAAAGTATACAATAAATGATAAATAAATTAAAATCTACATACATAATTCAACATCGGTCTAAATAATTAAGTTTTCAAAATTTTTATTCACTTCTTGGCTGATTCTTTATGAAATCTTAAATATGAGTAAATAAATAAATACTTTAACACAAATACTTGAACATCTGTTTCTATATATATAAATATATATATTTATACAGGTCCTTTTCAAAAAATTAGCATATTGTGATAAAGTTCATTATTTTCTGTAATGTACTGATAAACATTAGA
>JAUMHE010000079.1:4343266-4368620 GCA_032359235.1 Enteromius mattozi
AAATATAAATATAATTGTCTTTTAAGAAACATGCTCTCAGAGATATGATGCCGTTTTTAATATAAAATTAAATAAATGTATTAAATAATAATACAATATTTATAAAACAGAAATTAAATAATGGGTTAATCTGAGAGTTTAATAAGCTTTCAACTCTTTGTGCAATATGTGTTCCAAGCTAGTAAATGTGTGTGTGTGTATATATATATATATATATATATTAAAAAAAAAAGATCTGTTCTAATAAAAAATTTACATGATTGCACACAAAGTAACAATCCACTGCATTCACTGGATAAATATATATTTTAATATATTAGCTATTTTATACTAATAATTTATAATTATAAAATGTATTAAATAAATTATCTGTTTATTTCAAGATAACTGCTGCTGGATAGAACTAAAGTTTTCAATTTTTAAAAGTAAATTGAATAATAATTCATGATAATGATCCCTGCCATAACATAAACAATGTTATCACTGATGCTGCAACCACAATAACTGTGCAATCCATCATTGTTATAAAACGACAACACAAGATGATTCATAAACCCGGCTTCATGCACATAATTCATCAGTCGTTCACCTGAACAGCCATTTTAAACTCCACTTCCTTAAATAAACACACCCCTCCATTTTATAAATTCTTTAAGCTCGTTATGTTTAATTATTCATGCCTCAGAGGAGGACCGTTCCCGCAGTGCAGCGCAGCACGTCCGTCTCCATTCCCGAGTCACAGAGACAATGACATATTTATCCAATAACACTGCGGTTATGGATGCAAATTTGCTCAGTTTGTTATTTGTTTTCTGAAGGTAAAGAAAAAGTAAGGCATGCGCTGAAGAACTCGTGGACATATTGTTATGATGTTTCCTTCATAAGCTGGAAGAGAACGATGAGAAAAAAGAGCTTTGGCCAGAAGCTTTGTGTGAGAATAGAGAAAACGTTGGTTAAAGTTTTGACGCCGATGCTTTTCTACACTCAAAGCCAAAACAAAAACAACGAAAGGAAACTCCTGGAAGAGACGGAGCAGCACAGATGTGGCACTAACAAGCAAAATAACATGCTTGAGTCTGTAAATATGGGAAATAATGTCTTCTGTCTGTCTGTCTGTCTGTCTTCTGTCTGTCTGTCTGTCTATCTTCTGTCTGTCTGTCTGTCTATCTTCTGTCTGTCTGTCTGTCTATCTTCTGTCTGTCTGTCTGTCTGTCTATCTTCTGTCTGTCTGTCTGTCTGTCTGTCTTCTGTCTGTCTGTCTGTCTATCTTCTGTCTGTCTGTCTGTCTGTCTATCTTCTGTCTGTCTTCTGTCTATCTTCTGTCTGTCTGTCTGTCTTCTGTCTGTCTGTCTGTCTGTCTATCTTCTGTCTGTCTGTCTGTCTTCTGTCTATCTTCTGTCTGTCTGTCTGTCTATCTTCTGTCTGTCTGTCTGTCTATCTTCTGTCTGTCTTCTGTCTATCTTCTGTCTGTCTGTCTATCTTCTGTCTGTCTTCTGTCTATCTTCTGTCTGTCTGTCTGTCTATCTTCTGTCTGTCTGTCTTCTGTCTATCTTCTGTCTGTCTGTCTGTCTGTCTATCTTCTGTCTGTCTGTCTGTCTTCTGTCTGTCTGTCTGTCTATCTGTCTATCTTCTGTCTGTCTGTCTGTCTATCTTCTGTCTGTCTGTCTTCTGTCTGTCTTCTGTCTATCTTCTGTCTGTCTGTCTGTCTTCTGTCTGTCTGTCTATCTTCTGTCTGTCTATCTTCTGTCTGTCTGTCTGTCTTCTGTCTATCTTCTGTCTGTCTTCTGTCTGTCTGTCTGTCTATCTTCTGTCTGTCTGTCTGTCTATCTTCTGTCTGTCTTCTGTCTATCTTCTGTCTGTCTGTCTTCTGTCTGTCTATCTTCTGTCTGTCTTCTGTCTATCTTCTGTCTGTCTGTCTGTCTATCTTCTGTCTGTCTGTCTGTCTTCTGTCTGTCCGTCTGTCTGTCTTCTGTCTGTCTGTCTGTATATCTTCTGTCTGTCTGTCTGTATATCTTCTGTCTGTCTGTCTGTCTTCTGTCTATCTTCTGTCTGTCTGTCTGTCTATCTTCTGTCTGTCTGTCTTTCTTCTGTCTGTCAGTCAGTCTGTCTGTCCTCACATTACAGCACGGTGCTTCAGCAGCATTGTCGCTCTCAGCTGCACACATCCAGCCACAAAAACCAAAACACATCGCGTTTGACACAGTCATGGAGCGGCACGTGAACTCACCAGAGAAGAAGTTCTTAGCACGTAGATAACTGACACTCAGACGTAGGATAGAGAGCTTGTCCAGGCTGCCCGTGACCTCCACTGGAAATGGAAGGAGACTGGCCAACCGGTCCAACTCAGAGTTCAGTCGATCTCGATGCCGCTTGGACGGGTTAGACTTCACCCCTTCGGCTGGGGGCTGCTTCACTCTGATCACATTTAGTAAAAACACTTCTTAAGATCACATTCAACAGTGTTTTTCAAATGCAAGGTCTGTTTGAACAGAATCGTGGACGGCATGAAAATACAGAAGCCACATTCACAAGTATCACATTTATTTGCACAGGCTGTTGTTTTTACCACATTTACTCAGTTGTCAACTTTCCTTTTCTGCCTGTGATGTTAATAATTTTGCATATTGTTGTGTCTGCGCTGTTCTTGGTTAAACTAATAAATGTTGGTGTTTGATTTTAAGGAAATTTGTGTGAACCTTTGTACAACATACAAATTTGGGTCACCACCCTGACGTAAAATCTGATCCCTGACACCCACATGTCACAGATCCATACACGCGGAGCTGCTACGAAACAATTAATCTGTTACTGTAAATATGAATGTAAGATTTTATTATATATAAAAGATATCAGTGTAATTCAAAGATAAAAAAACAAAAAGGAAAAACTCTAAATTGCTACAGACAATAAAGCAGTTGCAAATGTAGCTGAACGAAACATTTCAGATAATAAATTATAATGAAAAATATTAATTTGCTCTGAATTGTTTATGTAAGGATTGATACTATTTGGTCTAAATTTAAAACAAAAAATAGGTGGCAGATTTTTTTTATTATTATAAAAATTATTTAACATACATTTAATCATTCAATAAAAATATCAGTTTACTGCATTCACTGTCAAAATAAAATATATTAATTTATATAAACTATTATTAAACTAGATTTATAATTATGCATAGTATATTAGCTTTATAGTTACAAAAATATATTTTATTAAAATAATCTAGTATCTGCTTATTTTGAGACATCTAACGCCCATCAAAATATCATCATGTTGTACTAAAACATTACTTCTACTTTTAAGCAATATAATCAAATAAAAGTAATATTTAAAATAAAAAATTATGCAAAATAAAATATATTAGACTTATAATTATACAATAATAGAATTACTATAATAAAATTATATAGAAAATTACATGCATCACATAAAATCAAATATAGGATTGATGTTCACAATTTTAGGGGTTTTAAGAAATATATAATGCAATTTAATGTATTTGTCCTCTGTTTGAACAGTTTAATTTTATCCAAAACGGAAACGAAAAGGACAAATAAATGCGTTAAATCGGAAATATTGCAGCACTGGGCTCTACTAATACTAGTGGTGATCTGATGATCTTAAATAGAATAATAACAGTAAATATAAATATTTACTTCAGACAGATGGGCCTAAGAAAGAAGATTACACATGCGATTTGGGTCAGACGAACATTACTGCACTGTAACGAGTTTCGAGTCAGAAACACCAACAAATGATCAATTATAAATCAATAAGAGCTTATCTACACGTCATCATCACACACAAACACACGTTTATTCGTACAAACTTACGTTCTTTGCACTGGTTTTCTTCTTTTTCGTCCTGCATACATGTTTAAGGCGTCTGGACCGTCCAACTCTTCAGCTCCAGCGAATTCAACCCACACAATTCACCACAGATAAAATCCCAATCCTTCTACTCAAACAAAAATCGGTTTTCTTGTACAGGTCATGGGTGTTAAAATTCAAAAATCCGAAAAAGTATAATAAATATAATATAGTATAAACCGTGCAAAAAGGCACCCAGAATCAATACTGCCTCAAACTGCATTAAACATCAGTCTAACAAACTTAAAAGGCCAAAACAGCGTTAAAAGTGTAACTCCTCTTCAAATTTCCTTCAGCATTTATTACATGAGAAGTGACAGCAGGTCTTCTTCATCATGTTCGTCATCCCTGGTGCTGCTGAGCTTGTGTAAACAGCCCTCCAAAGTCATATGCTTGGACAAAACAATACATTATAATCTATATTTACACAGAATAAACCAAAAACAGTCATAATTTGTTCCAGCTTCGTGTCTTGATTCATTTTTGTCCGAGCTGCTCCACTAAGTCCCCCAACTGCGCGCCCCCGACATCAGCTTGCAGGGCACGCGCATTTGGTTGACCGGGCAACCGGCACAGATTTGCTCAGGAGCGCGCGCAGAGCATCAGAGGCCACGGCTTAAAGGCAAAGGGGAAAAATCTCCTAGGATACAGGACGTCACGCTTTAGGTCTCCTGTGATTGGTCAACGCCCTTCAAAATTAAGAATACTCGCTTATGAATATTAATAAAGAAACGTGGAACGCAGAGGATTTGCCGAAAATCAGACGTGGGCCGCAACGAGTCATACTATCGGGATTATGAATAGTACTGAGAAAAAATGCTGGACTGGAAGGTTACCAAGAAAACCTAGCCTAGCGGGTCTGCTTAATATTAATTAGACTTCCGGTCACTTCTAGCCAATCAAAAAGCACAAATGTTTTGGACAAATGTGACCCTGGACCACAGAAGCAGTCACAAAGGGACAATATTTTTTAAAATTGAGATCTGAAAAGCTGAATAAATACGTTTCCATTGATGTAGGCTAGCCTATGGTTTGTTAGGATAGGACAATATTTGGCCGAGACCGAACTAGGCCTATTGAAAAAATCGCGTTCAAAGCTGCGTTAGTTCTTAGAAACGCATATTAATACAAAACCTTTTGGTATATTTACGGTAGGAAATTGACACAATATCTTAATGGAACATGCTTAATATCCTAATGGTTTTTAAAGAAAAATCCATAATTTTCATTGTTGGCTATTGCTACAGAATATACCCGTGCTAGCCTACCTATGACTGGTTTTGGGGTCCACGGTCACAAATTACCTCTATAATTTCTAAATGCAATAAAAATTCAAATAATACGAAAACCCCGCAATTCTCAATCATTTACTTAAATCTAAATGTTTATTTTATTTTTTTTAATGAATAACCTAACAACTAAAATTCTATTTTTAATGGTATGGAAAAAAAAACCCCAAAATGTATTCACCATTAACCGTTTTATTGCAATCTCAAGCCACATGCATCGTGTGTTTGCAAAAAAAAAAAGGGTGGAAAAAGAATTTGCAAAACGGTGAAATCCCGGGGTCAATATCCTTTTTGCAAAGCTTCTGTTATGACGCATCATTTCCTGCGCTTTTTTTAATAAGGCTGTTCCGACATTTATTGACTATAATGACTGTATTATATAATACTTGTTTATGGACCACAGCGAAATCCCTTTTAATGCATGCAAGCTACTGACTCTTTCATACACACTGCGCACATCTGTTTTCTACGCATGCATTCAAAGGACAGTAATGAATAAAAGATGTTTCGAAAATGATTGCATATCTCCCCAATTTGATTCTAGGACGCCCTATAAAACTGTGGGCGACCAAACAGCGGGGTTACGAAAAAAATCCCCATTTGCAACGGTTATTTCTCTCTCTCTCTCTGCCAATTGAACACCGCGAAAAGACTCGACTGTCAACTTACCTTCCTAAAAGTTTGACTTTACACTAGTAGTATAGTATAGAAGTAGTGCATACTGGCACACATTCAAAATATATACATTAGCGCCCCCATGTGGTCAAACCATCTGTCTATCTATCTATCTATCCATCCATCCATCCATCAATAACCAGCTGAAACCATTGAGTCATCGACCCCTTTTTAATATAATAAAGATATCAATGAGGGGCACAACAAAAATTAATCAGTTGATAATACAAATACAAAACAAACAAGAGCTATATTTTATATACAGATGTGTATAGCCTGTATTTGTGGGACATCCATTTTACGCATACAGATTTTACAGTTGTGCAGAACAATGTACAAAATAAGATATAAGGTACACATAAGCATTTACAATGCTGGGTGCACAAGTAAAGAAACAAACATACAATGATACAACAAATAAACAAAGATACTGCATTTAGAGAGGCCTCACAAACACGTCGTTATGAAAGAAGCAGGCATCTGAAGTGTTAAGTGCTATTATTTTATCCTAAGGGATTCGTAGTTTAGTGGTGAAGTGGAGGACGTCCTAACAAGTGCGTATATGAACGATTTTTTGGCACTGGGGGATTTCAATGCTGTTAGTGAGGTCAATTTATCATTTAATCCATTACTAACCTGTATTATTCAGTGGCACTCGAAGGCACAGGAAACGAAAGGTCATTTTCTGGACCACTAAACCACGTCTAGTCACAAATAACTAATATTTAGGCACCTTAATGAAGTCATGAAACTGTCCTAAACAGCTTCATAGTAGTAGTACAGGATTTTATTTGTAGTAATTATCACATTTCGGTTACAAATATTAGATATTTAATACAGTGGTTCTCAACTGCTGGGGTAGCAGCCCAAAAATAGTTTTGATTGGAAAAAAATTGACCTAGACACCACAAAGTGTTTTAAACAAACTTACCAGCTGCAAAAATTTTTTTATTTAATATTATATTAACATTATTAGAACATCTTATTAAATTATGGGCATTTAAGTAAGCAAAGCAAAGCGAAGGCAAGAAAATAGATTATTTATTTTTTTTTAAATTGTGCGTAATTTTTAATTTCACAAAAAAATGTGAAAAACTTTAACTGAGAGTATATAAGATATATATAATGCCGGCTATGAAATTATCAAAACAAAGGAGCCATTTTGTACAATAATGGCTAATGGCTTTTGTACAATAAACACCACTGTAAAGTCCTGAAGCAAAGCCATTTGAGAACCACTGATTTAATATACAGCACTGTGGACGGAGCTACCCAGTGCAACAAGAGGTTTCATAGCCTGGTTAGGACATGGCGTATTAGTAGATAGATTTTAAAGCATGAAAACGAACGTCAGCGCAAACCAAATCCATCGCTACTTTTTTGTGCGTAATTAATCATCCGCTAACCGACCAATCAAACATATCTTTGTAACCTCTTCTCTTAGCCAGCACACATCTGGCAATAAAATACGAAGAACGCTCTTATTTACATTACAACTCCTTTAGCTTTCGGTTCAAAGGAAATTAAAAAAAAAAAAAAAAAGGGGGGGGGGTTAGGGAGTTGCTAATCTCTGAAGACAATAGCTGTTTGAAGGCACTTAAGAAGACGAGTAGAAAGTGTCCTGTAACTCTTGAACTGTGAGGCTATGTACAACACTTAGCAAACTAGCATAATCGATTCCGTCCATGCAAACAACAACCAGTTGTTAAAAACATTGCTTCTCAGATTCAATTATAGCTGCCATTTCAATTCCTTTCCTCCTCTGCAAGCCACGATCATTTCGTCAAAAGAGAGTGAAGAGGGGAGGGAAATAAGTGGAATATCCTTTGGGCAGAAAGATATTAAGGCACACAGTGTTCCCATTTCGGATGAAATGAAAGGAAAAGGCTTTGGGTGCACGAGTTTGAGGGTTGTGTATATATATATATATTCGCTGATATTATCACACCATACTCTGTGTTAATCTTACTGCAGGGAGAAAGAAAAAAAAAATCTCAGAAGCAACAAAATGAAGTCCATTAAGGCCTTTTCAAAGAGTTCATTTTGCACAATAAAACCAATCAGTCATATTTCTATAGCTACAGCATCTCGATACAAATATGTTTTGGTATATATACACATACAAAGTGCTGATACAATCCAATCAAATGGCTTTATATTCTTGCAAAACAAGGCACCTACGAACTTTGCGCCTCATTCACGAAACGAGAATTTCCACTGAAATCGCATTCAATTTAATGCGTAAATATTTACGCAAAACTAATTGTCCGAATGATCTACTCTGCGCTTGTTTTAAACTTTTTGGCTGCTGCTGTATTTCCTGATTGACCAAGAACGAAACTACAGACGAATAAAAACGTTCACTGTGGCCATAGAAAAAACTACCAAATTTTTTCGCAACAAACATTCACCTTTGTATGGGATCCTTCTTGATGACTACTCTCTTCGGTCGTTAGAAAACATTCGATTTTACCTTTCTTCCGGAGGCAGGATATGCTGGCTGCTGTGATTCTCATGGCACGCAAACACGATTTAAGAATTCCTTGAATCCTTCCATAGAAGCGTTAACGCAAACAGAAAGCAAGAGGGAAATCAGCAAATTAAAAGTGAACAAAAATGGCTCAATGGCATTTCCGTAATTTCGATTATATGCATAAAAAAAGTACAAAAGACAATTTTTAAACAAACAGACCAAAAAAAACAAACTGTAAAATAAATGATAAGCAATAACATTCAGATATTGTATTAATACACATGAAACATATGGTTAACACAACCATAAAAGAGTGGCAAGAGCAGACAGTTTTTACTCTTTGAATGTAAAAAGTGTTGAGAAGAAAAAGTGTCCCGGGACAATTCATTTTGCAGGCATTACTCAAATCTTTCATTGGACTTGAACTTGAACTTTACAACTTGCAGTGGGTGGAGCTTCAGGGAAATTCTGGGAAAATGTCTAATTCAGTGACTTGCTCTGACAATCCATTAGTGACACAGAGGCCATCAGTAGAGTATTAATTTCTTTAGAGATAGCGGGGTTCATTGATAACACTAAGGTCTACACAAAGCCAATCTCATGCACAGTTGGCAAAATAAAAGGGTCAGGCTGAGGCCGTCGCCCTCTCTGAGACAGACTTTCCCTTTTTTGATGAAATTTACCCCAATAAATAGCATCTTGTGTGCACCTTGAATTTCCTCAGAATCTCATTCCTGCAATTAAAAAGCTCCACTGTTGCTTCTGCATACTTCATAAATGAACTCTAGGCTACTTCGCGCACACATACACGCAAACACACACTTGCTCACACACCTCTCCTTGCTATTATGCTCGTAATCTCACTCTTTGCCTTTGCCACAATGGCAAAACAAAACAATATCCTTCAGGGATGAAAGGACGCACTTAAAAAAAATAAATATTTTCTTTCGGCCACTGCTTATTTCTTATCAGAGAGGGTGCGAACAAGTGAAGAAGTAGGTAACTGTGAAAAAAAATGTGTGGTAAAATTGCTTTTTACAGTTCTGTAATGTCTTGCAGATTTTCAGCCAAGAGTGTCTTTAGAAGCAGATGCGTGTCTCTTGAGGGACAAACAAGTCGCTGTATTTCTGCAATTTTTTTTTCCTAGAAAAAGGTAAAGCACTGTTGATGTGTCAGTTGCTGTTTCGAGTGTGATTTAATAGTCACAGCAATTGCTTTGGTTGTTCTCTGAAAAGTAGGTGGTTCCATTGGTCAGCGACGGAAAATGGAACGTTCCTTTCTCCTCAAGTGGACGGTTTGGGATCTGTGGACGGATAAAATTGAAACCATTAAAGGAATGTTTTGTCAGTTCTGTGGCAATCATGTCATGATATTCATTAAGTTGTGCATGGAAAAGAATTTAAGGCAGAATTCTCTCCATTTTGAACTTTTGTGCCCAGTCTGTAGTTACTGATGCATTGTTCTGATGGCTTCCTATAGGCTACAATTAAGAGTTTTGGCAAAAATGTAACAGTATTGCTGTTGTTAGCTATGTTTTAAAGCACGGTAGCTGGTTTGAACTCACTTAAGCTGGTCCTTAGTTGGTCACAAACTGGCTATGAGCAGGAACTAGTAGCTCAGGACTAGCTTAAACCAGCTCAAACTAGCTACCATGCTTCAAAACATACCTAACCAGGATATGCTGTTTTTTTCAACTAGGATAGTGTGTAAATGACTCTAATAAACCAGGTCTTTTAATGAACAGTTCAATACGACACTGCTTTGTACAATTTACAGCACTAACATAGAGAATATATTCTTCATTTCTAAGCAAAGTGGACAATATGACTGAAAAATAACCCAAAGTAATCAAAATTGAGAGATTGTGTATCAGAACTGAATTTCATCAAGATATATGATACCTAGTCCTACTCTGAACCACCCTCAATTGTTTCCTTCCATAATGCTGAAAGAAAACAATTAAGCACATTGGGAATTAATTCATCTTGAGTGTCTCTGTCCACCTCTAGACTTCCTCAAAAGGACATGGTTTTTCTTTACACATGGTGGCAGTAGTAACATCCCAAAGTGTGGTTTCTCACAAAGACCTGTGACTGACAGTAGAGCTGAGATAACCCAACCGGTTAAAAAAAAGAACTGGATGCGTGATGACACAATGAGCCTGGGGTGAGAACAGGGTAGTTCCGCTATTCTCAACAAACTTCAAGACTCAATCTAAAAATAGGGAGCGAGCACACACCTGGTGCTTTGATCTCTAAACTAGAACACGCTAGTTTGAAGATATAATTACACCATTGATTACATTTGTACAGTTTACCTGTGTCTGGCCGTTGCAGGAGAGATACTGTTGAGCAAGCACGTTATCTGGAGTCAACCCAAGTGGGACTCGACAGGCAATGGGGCTGATGTTGGTGTCTTCTTGTGGAATGACCGATGTGCCCACGATTGATTCGCTAGGACCTCTTTGGTAGTAGCAAGATGCTTGGGTAGGACTCTGGGTAACCAGACCTTTAGCCCTCTGGCAGGATGACACTGAAGATATCGGATCTGCAGAACCATACTGAATCCCGTTCATGGGCGGTTGAGGAGCGCCTGTGAACATGCAGCTGTTCGTGGTCTGCTGAGGGCCATTGTTGATAATGTCTCCTTGCTGAGGATAGATGGTATTTGCAGTTGTCTGGGGCATGAAACCAGACCCGAATCCTTGTGCGTTTGTGTGCGACATCAGTTCTCCAAGCAAGTCTCTTTGGAAGTCTTTAACTTGCCCGACAAAGCCCGTCATATTCTGTTGCCCGCTGGAAAACAATTTAGAGACCTGCTGAGGCTGTGACTGCTGCCAGCTAGGTAGTCCTGGATTGGTGGTGTTTTGAGTGTGAAGAGAAAACTTTCCTTGTAGTTGGGGAGTTGGGACAGAGTGTAATCCTGCATCTTGTACACCTGAAATGTTACGAGTGCAAGAATTCAGGAGGTTATCCATCGTATTGTTGCTGTTAGACACCCACTGAGGGTTCTGATTAATTGACGGTTGTTGAGGAAGGGAATTCTGGCCGTGGAAGCCCATTGGCTGGGCGGGAGTGCCCTGCAATAGAGGACTTTGAAGAGGGAGAGTCATTGTGTTGTGATGGGGCTGGTTTCCAGGCTGTAGGTTTCTCTGCCCATTCTCTTGCACTGCACCTTGCAGACCAAGCCTGACTTGGGTTGGCTGCTGCATGACCAGAGAAGGATTAAACATAATGTTATTATTGCCGGGCATCTTCTGGGTCGTCTGATCTAGTCCGAATGATTGGACAAAAGAGTCGCCATGTTGCATCTGTGGCCCAATATGGGTGAGCTTCACCAATCCTCTTCCAGGGGATGTTTCATCTTGAATGGTCATTCCGATGAACCCACCCCCACCTGGGGATCCACTCAGTATATCTGCCTGGCAGTTGAATTCCTGGTTAACAGATAAGTTATTCTGTAGCTCCATTTCTTGAAGACACTCAGGCACCTCAACAAATGGACCCTGGCTCTTGAGTTGTTCGGGCAACTGAATGCCATTTTCCTTAAAAAGGGCATCCTCGACATAAGAGAGGATGTCGTTGGCGAGGATTTCATTAAGCTCCATTTCGTTGTTGTAGTTCATCCTAAGCAAAGTGTTCTCCCACTCCTTCAGATCCGATTCATTCACGTCAAAATCCTGAAGGCCACAAATACTGCTGTCCCCAATAATCTGTTGCAAGCTTTCCATCATGTCCTTTACCACACCTTCCTCCTTTATCCCAGCCACAGTGTTTGGAGCTGACGGCTGCCAGGTGTTCCCAGGGACATTGAGTAGGGCGTGGCTATCCCCGAAAGCCTTGTCAACGGTAAACTGGGAATTGGGGTCATTGTTCTGGTTGTAGACAGCATGATCCTGTTTCAGCATGCAGCCGAGAAGAGAATCTGGGTCCAGAGATGGAGGTCTGGGCATCTTCTGTCCTTTGTTTGGATTTTGAATGTCAGCGATGTCCAGTGTGGGGCCAGTCTCATACAAGACACCCTCACCAGTGGTACAGCTAAAGGGTAGAGGCAACTTCCTTTGACGGAGGTGTTCCTCACCCTCCTCGTTACTATAAAATACAGACATTATAATAATGAGTGACACAAAGAGATTAGAGCAACAACAACATTCTTAAAATGCTGGATTAACTTACGTTAGAGCTCTTTGTCGAGCAATAATGAAGTCTGGTCTTCCACCTTTATAAACAAGCCTAGCATTGGCCTGAACCCAGATCCATGTACCCCCTTTTGTGAGAAGCCTGAAGACAGTTAAACCACTTTCTCCAGTCTTAATCACTATGAGAAAGAAGAAGAGAGAAAAAAAAATAACAACGAAAAGGATCAACATGGCTTTGACTTGACATTAAATATCTGGTCCAGAAGTGGCATAACTCACTTCTGATATGGTTGTCAGCACAGTACATCATGTCAGCAGCGTGAATGAACTGATAACCAGAGCCTCTCATACACAGCTCAATCTCAGTGTAGCCAAGAACCACCTTTCCTCTGCAAAACAAGAAACAGATAGGAAAACAGTGTTAACACTAGGTCTGTACCATTCTCCAACATTTTTCATCCCAACTGAAGTTGCTTTCGCTTCTAAACCAAAGCTACCTTGTATCAACACCCATAGGTGTAAAGTCCAACTTGTGTTTGGTTTGGAAAAGAAGAGTCTTGCTCCTGATCTCCAGGATAGAGGGTGGCTGGAGGGGTGTGGCTATGACAAAAAGAGCCAGTTGAGGGTGGGCCAAGGTTCCATCTTCAGCCAACTTGTTTTGTCCATGGAGATATTTCAACCTCCCCTGGAAGTTTAGGGCCTTGAGGGCAAAGGGAAGGACATGAAAGTCATTTTAGCCCCATGAGGGTCCGACACTGAGTGTAAACATTTCACAGCAGATTTATTTATACAACTGTTGCTGTTACTGCATAATTGTGTACATAGAAAATCAAACATTGTTGAGTCTAGCTCATCTCAGAATGATTCTAAAATATTGATTCTAGATAGGCATAAAGTCGCAATAGAGGACTAGGATGTTTACCAGGAAGCCTGATGAGTTGTCCAGGAGGCACCGGAATCGGCAACAGAAACTTCGTTCCAAGAAGGATGAGTTTTCTGGAGGGATGTTTTGAGGGTTGTAGTTTACCATGTCTCTGGTGATGTCACTGCTGCTTTGAACAGCTGGAGAACGATTGGTTGTGCCAAACAAAAGGGTAAAAAAAACAGTGATGTAAGCGCTATGAATCACTAGCAGTGTTCATCATCCTGGGTTTATACAAGTCTCCATTTTATAAATCCGAACGGATCCTCCCACAGCTGCCTTGCTCTCAGCAAACATACTTTCTTGATTCAGTAATAATAAAAGCAGAAGTCTGCTCATTCACAAAACATTCAGGGTTGGGCACTGCAGTAAATGTTGACAATACCTTACCAGGAACTCACGGACCCTACTTGGGCATCAGCGTTAAGAGTTTCTACTAACCATCAGATGCATCGCCACCATCGCACGCAGTGGGATTGAGAGCGAAGTGTAGTTGCCTTCGGAACATTGCCCTATCATCTGTATGGATGAGCTCGAATACACTCTGATGGACCACATCCGACTGTGAAAGAGTAAGAAAGGACATTACAAAAAACGATTGCAGAACATGCATACTACATCCACTAATATTCATTCCCATTGTAACCTCACCGTGAAATATTTTATTGGGTTTTCAACTGCTACTTTCAAGTTCTGTTGTAATTGTTAATCCTAACCAAATCCTCATTGCATGCTGGGCAAAGAGGTTAATTTTAGTCATTCTGGTAAAACTAGAGGAGTGATTTTAAAAAAAAAAAAAAAAAGAATAATTCTCAAAAGCAATGTCTTATTTACATTTTGCTAACATAGGAGCAGGCCTTCTGTTGTGAACACACATTAAAGACTGACATAAAAGAGAATAAATTATTTAATAAAGGAATTATTTTTGTTTTCCTCTCACACAAAAAGCTTCATAACATTACGACTGGACCACTGATGTCACACTATTTTAACAATGTTTTAACAATCCTTGCTACCTTTCTAGGCCTTGAATGTGGTAGTTGCATTGCTGTTTATGCAGGGGCAGAAAGCTCTTGGATTTTAACAAAAATATCTTCACTTTTGTTAAGATGAACAAAGGTCTTACGGGTTTGGAACTACATGAGGGTGCACAAGTAGTCATTCTTGGGTGAACCATCCCTTTAACATATTGTACAGTATTACTTGTTTGGAGAGCAACTGACTGAAACTGAAACTTTAGTTACCTGAGGCCCAGAATTTAATAAAAAAGCATTAAAATCAGCACATCTGTGTCCTCTAGATATATCACCTTAAACAGACTGTATTTACTGTATATCAAAATGTAGACACTTCCCTCTAGAGGCTTGGCATAGTAACTGCAGCTTGGGTTGCATTTTTTCTTCTGCCTGTTTTTTCCTCCCTATCCTCTCTCTCTCTCTCTCTCTCTCCTCAGCAGGCCAATGAAAACAAAGTGTTTGCACTGTCTGTGTGCGCTAATTGCTGCAGGCTGGACAGTGTGGGATGAAAACCAGACAAGTTCAAGAAACCATTCATGACAACTTGTACCAACAAACACACATTTAAAGGTTAATGAGGACACACAGTCATGGGAGTAGAAAGTAAAGATACATATTAATTGCTCTAAAATATGTACACATGTCTCTGGTATATTTACACATATATCTTCGTAAAAACTACATATATACAATAAGTATACACAGATGGATTTAACAGCACAACAATTCATGAACAAAGCCACACACACCGTTATGTTTGGGTAGTACAAATGGTGGAGGCATTCTTAACACAATTTATTCTGATGACATGGACTACATGATAGAAAAAAGTAATTAGAAGTATGTGAATAGTTATTAGTGACCCAAATCACAACAGGTGTTCAGACCGCTGTGGCAGTGGGTATGTATTTATGCGTTTATATGTGCAGGTGGCACAGGCCTGCCTGATTGTGTAACCCTGGCGACCTGGACTTGCTAGAGAGGTAACGTCACACTCCAGGGAAATTGATTTAGTGAGGAAAAACAGGTACGCAATAACAAGCACAGACTATATGCCCATCAACAAACACACAAAGACATCACAGTTCTATTCACATATCATATAGGTGTGTGTATATATATATATATATATATATATATATATATCTGTATTGTAATATTTCTGTGTGCTTAGAGTGAGAATGTATATTTGAGTAGACATTGTGTAAAGTATAGCATACTTGCTATTATTGCAAGCAATAGAAATGGTTATTGTAAATATGATCTATACATGCAGTGTATACATACAATACGCCACAGGAACACACACACACAAGATCTCTCTGAACTGGCTGTGGTTCACATACAGACAAAACAGGTTTTGCAAGTTCTTTAATGAAGTATCCAAACATTCAATTTGCCTCTCTTTGATGTTCTTTTTCTGAGCTTCTCCTCTTTTATAAACAAAACTATGTCTGATACGCACATCACAGGCTGACAAGGTGAAAGAAAAAACACTTAATCGCTGGGCATTTGCAAATATTAGCTTACCGAAATTTGAATAAGCCTTCCAAACAAGTCAAGGAATAAAAGTAATGTTTTGAGCAACATAGACTAGTTTGTTAACTATACAAAACCCCCCCCCAAAACAAATCCTCACTGACGCCAAGGTTGTTTAACAGCAAACGAACACCTTTCTGAATAAGTAATCGAATCCAGACACCCTCAGCACTTTTTCCACAGCCTACTTATGGTTACAGAACAGTTCGCTGGTATTATCCTTACTATAAGAGAAATTCATAACCGTAGGAAACATGTTAAAACTCTTGCAAAAGCCATTAATCTTCCTCCAGGGTGAGGAATATCGAACCAACAAATGACTGAAGAATGATACAAATGTTTCCAGGTGAATGACTCATCAATAGATTTGATAACTATGCTACTTAAACTGTCAATTAAAAATGACAAGCATGGTTTGAGGCTGGTAACTTCGATGTTTTTGGTAAACTGCAAGTACAGAAAATTTTGACATGCGACACAACGACTAATGTAAAAAAAAAAAGGACTTCCTGAAACTAAAGTTTTAAAGCAAACTCACCTGATGGAAGCCCAAGTAGTCCTGGATAGTTGGAGACGAATAAAACACGTAACCTTCGGCGGTGACCACCAGCACAAAGCCACTAAGGGCCTGAAAATGAAATCAGATAGAATTGTGACTGACAATACTAAAACACATTAACTTGTAGACAAAGGGTTGGAATATTTCATGAATAAAAACTGTTTTGGTTTGTTTCACGCTATACAAGGTGGCTGGGATTGTGAATGTAGATGGGTGGGGATAATGGGGCCATTTTTCTCCTTTACATCTTTTTTTTTTTTTTCAGCAAACATCCCATGTAATTAGCCAAGCTTTTGTTAAGGTGTTGAACATGACAACAGACAGGGGGTGAATATCGCCGCTAGTCACGCACAGGAACCAACAGCCCTCAAACAATGGTGAGAGAGAGAGAGAGCGAGAGAGACGGAGACGGAGATGTGGCTGAAAAAGAAACTCACAATATTTGTAGGTGGAAAGTAACATGTGATATAGTTTGCAAAGAAAAGGTAACATTGCTCAACAGCGGAGAATGCCGATTGCTCAAACTTCATTCCTTCTCAACGATCGTGACAACAGCTACAATAAACGAAATGTCAACCAAAATTTCTTTAATGAGTTTATGACATGAAAGTTTTTTGGTTTGAGGGGGTATGGATGATCTTCATGGCAGTTGTTTATTTGATCATCTTTCCAGGGAATCAGGAAATGTTTACACTTTTACCTGTTATGCACACACACAAAAAAAATTTGGGGAATTACCAACTTCTTTGCACAGCCCAGAGTGACAGTTTGCATAAATGAATACAAGATGGAGCGAATGAGGGTGTATAAAAGTCATGAATGATTTTGAAAGTAGACATATGATTGGCCATGACTTTTCTTGAGATGGCAGAAACAGTTTTAAGACCCCCTTCATATAGCAAAGTGGTCTGGCCTTAGACTGAAAAATGGGAAGAAATCAACAAAAACCAGGGCATTTTAGGTGGGAAATGAGGTAGAAAGTGTTTATTTAGAATGTACGTAAACAAGTGAGAGATCAGGAGATCAGATGCACAAGGAATAAGATCAAGGAATAGGTACTTTAACATGTGAGTTACCTGCAACAACAGCTCCCCTTCTGAGAAACTGACTCCATCCAGACTGGTTGTTGACTGTCCGTTTCCTCCAAATGTCCCTGACCGGTCGTTTATCCATCCATTTCCTCCTGTCTTTTTGACTGTGGCTAAAGGAAAGAAGAGAGGAAAAAGGGAATGAGGGTCATTTTGTGTCAGTTTTATGTAAGATTTAAACTATTGTTTTAAACAATTTTGTATTAAAATTTATTTTAGACAGCTTTGAACAAAGTGAAACAATTTATTACTTTAAAATATAGTCCATTAACAGAAATGGGGACAGGCAAAAAGCATGCAATAATAATATATGTTCACCAGATTTGTACCAAAGACGATACAGAAATGTAAAACTGGCAACAGTTACTATGTAAGCGGCGCAATTTTGCTGAAAAATATACAAAAACATGGCCAAGTCACTTCCCTTTCACAGTTAAAGAACTAGCGCTAACATGATCAATGTGACATATTTTACTACCACTTATCTTATTAAAGCAAAGTTTTCTCTTGAATGTGTGTTAGTGAAAGAGAGATGGATAACAAAGATAAGTTAGTTAGAACTATGTATAAGCACACACCAGATGTCAGAACTTAGTTTTTTTATTACTTGTCTTCATGTACCAAGCAAAAAATGATATCATGAATATTACAAGGTGATAGTCAGCAAAACATACTGTTTATTAGCTAAAGATTCTTTCACTGAACATTTGAGTCTTGCCACTTTTGGTTACAAAAGTTACAACTTCAACATCACATCAAAGGGGAACAAAATGAGCAAACATTTGACAATATCTGTAAGTAACCATAGAGGTAAACTGTGAGGCAAACTCTGTGGTAAAATTTTAAATAAACTAAAGTACAATCTAAACTAAAATGTGATGTATTATATGCGATTTTACCATAACTTTTCCTCACGTTATATCAAAGTTCAATGCAAGGCAAAACTGAAGGTAAACACAAAGAAAAGTAGCCTATGTAAACTAAGTCAGAGTGTAACATTTCAGGTAAACTAAGGCAAAATGTGAGGCAAGCTCTAAGGTAAACCTGCAAGTAGGCCTATGTAAAGTAAAGTAATGTAAACCGATGCAAAATCATAGGTAAATTTTAGGTGAACTGAGGTAATAATGAGGTAAATATGACCTAAAGTTTAAGAACAAATGGTAAAAACCAGTGAACTGGGGGGGTTAAAAACAGACATATTGAATCTGTGGTGAAGAAGTAAAATACGAGGCAAAACAGGTAGATGTGAATTATTTTGAGATTAAATGAGGTAAAACTAGTGGTAGACTGAGGTAAAATAAGAGGCAAAAATCTGAAGTAAATGAGGTAAAGTTTGACACTAAATGTGGTAAACATCTGGTAAGATCTGAGGTAAACTTTGATGTAAACTAAGGAGGAAACTCTGATGTAAACTCTCTGGTAACCCACTAACTTTAGGGTAAAATAATCACTGTGATAAACTCTAATGTAAAATCTGAGTTCAATTTTAGAAGCTCTAAACTGACTGCACTGAACTTGTGTCAGAGCCTTTTTTTTTAACTTCTGCTGTCAGAAAGACGGAGAAAGATTTCAACACTTCCACAGCACACACACTTTCTGCTTGAATTTACTGGACATTTGAACACACATCAACACTCCCACTTCACACAATGCAATTTGTAATGTGTAAGGAAAAAAAAAAAGTACAGCGTTTTCTAAATGGGTCTAACTTCACTACTGTGGAAAAGAGTCTCAAATTACGCGATTATGAATAACATAGATAAACAATTTAGTTGAATTTCCAGTAACAGTCGTAAATTCTTGATTGTTTTGTCTGGTTTCTCCATATTTTCCATTCATTCCATTAAAATGTGTAATTTAAAATTCACATTGCTCTAATTGCATGATAAACTAACTGATAAATCACATCTCTCAAGTTTACCCTCAAGAAGTGCGTCTAAGACTTCAGCTGGGAGTTTTATTTTTGTGTGGAAATGTCTAGCGCTAGGTTAGCGCTGAGCTAACATAAGCCAGAGGGTGCGGCTCGCTAAGACATTTCCTCCCTGACCGGTGCAGATGCCGTGCTATTTCTAGACCTTATCAAACACTCTCTATCGCAAGCCTTTGAGAGAAAAAAAAAACTGAAAAGACTAAAGGAAAGAAAGAGAAGGGAGGGAAAAGCGAAGAAGTAGTGGAGGAGGGGAAAAAACAGCATTTTTCTACTAGGGACCAAAATATCTCCCCACAGGACGCAGATGTTGACAGATTATTTGGCGGGGGAAAAAAGTTGAGGCGAATGCAAACCACTTTAAACATGGACTGCTGATCGGTCTGGCAGTTTAAATTGCAGACGAATACATACATATATATATATATATATATATATATATATAAAATAACAAAGAGGAAGAAAGACAGAGACAACGACAACGTTCTGTAGACATTCACCACAGATCTTGATGGAGAAGTAAATAGGGGTGTAATACAAACTCTGTCACCACACCAAAGAAATAACTACGGATAGTGAAGAGAGCAAGGGGAAGAACTCTTGATGAGGAAAACAGACCACTTGGCCCCTAGCGCTGTCGCCGCTAGGCTTCTGAAGCTAAAGAGCGCTAACACACACTAAGTGAGCCAGCTGCTCAGGAGTCTCGTAGTCTACTGACTCACAACAACTCATTGACAGACCAACACACAATTGTGAGCCAGCCAAAATGGGTTTGCGTTTGGTTTCGCCCCTGTTGAACCCTTTCCGACAGTCTGGACGCTACTGGCACGCATGTCCGTCAAACATTGGCAGCCTATTGGCTGTGTGGTCCCGTTCTGACTCTGTATTTAAAACTCCAGTCTTTCATAAGCATATCGGGCCTGTTATTAAAGATGGAGGTTGGTGGAACGTCTATGTAATCATGATCAACCTCTTTTTCACTGATCGCACTGGCCTCCACTGACCTGTCTTCAGAGATAAAAAAAAAAAAATGATGAAAACAAAGTCCGGCGGGCGAGTGGTCACACTCAACACACACACAGACAATCAGAACCACCAATCAATTGCCGTCTGTTCATCTGCCATTACAGTAATTCAACACACATGGCCCCTCAATGCAACCACGACGTGCTCTTTCCCTTGTGTTCCCTCCCTGCGTCTGCTGTACGTCTTTATACTCTTCAATTTTGTATTGGGCAACTCTCTCCCGCAATCTCTAAACCAGTTCTCCGTTCGCCGGGTGGAACTGGAGAAAGTGGGAGGTCTGGTGTGGATGGTGATCAGGAACAGGGCGAACTTGACTAATATGGGTCATTAAACCTACTGAAAGGCCCATTCTAGGTCCTGATGTCTCCCACATGATGAGCTCATCTTTTATCTGCCTCTGATCTGTCCTTTCTTTCAACATAAAACTCTCAGTAATTGTGCTCAAATTAGGCCAGTTTTGAATACAAGCTCACGGCTGATTGTGGAGGGCTACACCCTTTGCTGAGTCACCACTGGTACCCAGTCGAGAGGAGGCTTTTTGACCAGAAGGTTAAGTTCTTGTTTGAAAACATCTCAACTAAATAAAACATTGTGTTCTAAAACAAACATCAAATTGGTGGATCGACGAGTAGATAATGCATTATAAAAATATGAACAATTAAGAAAATATATATGTTATTTAACAAATATATGAAATATGAAGTTTATCTCTATAAAAAAAAGTGCTACTTTGAAAAGCTGTATCTGAAACTGTAAATCATACTTTTTACAGTCATATTACATTTGAATTACCATAGACTTTGATATGTCTATGGTAATGGATATGTGAAGATATGCGAATATCTTAAAAAAAAGGTCTTACATTTGAGCTTAAATCCTGCAGATACCCTGATAAAATTGCATAAATGTCATGTTAATGCAGATGTTGAAAAAAAAAGTCTTAATACAGTTTTCAGCATTCATTCATTCATTCAAGCCGTCATTCCATATTTTAGCCAAACAAACCAAAAATGCATTTCATCTAAATGCATCGGGCCCCTACAGAGTATTGTACAGAAGAGGCCCCAGGTCCCAAATTGCTTAGGGTTTCTAAAATGGTAAACATACAACTGATTGGATTACTCAATAACTACCATCAATATTTTAGTATTACCTAGAGCATTAACTGAAAACAATGCCGGAATACAAGGGAAACCATTTCAAAGGCAGAGCAAGTTTTAAGAAAACACAAAAATTTACAATAGATCGAATGCGTCGGCACAGACGCACTTACTGTGTCAGTCAATGAATTTAGACCTCCAAAACTATTTTGGCCAAAACTGGCACGTGGTTTTTTGCTTTTTAGTCAGATATTTTTGGTTGCTAAATTAGTGGTGAAAGCATTGGATTACTCAATAACTATCGTTATACGGCAACAATAAAACAATTGTAGAACACACAGAAGTTGGAGCAATTTTTGACAAAATATTACAAAGCCAAATTTTGTGTTTCAGAATAATTATCAACACTAAATTGTGCACAACAAAAACAAGAAAGCAAAACAAAACAATGTTTTAACAATGTTAGAGTAACTCACATACTGCCAAAACCATTACTACCTCTAATACAGCCTGATTTCACTTTTCTGTTTGCGCCTTCATACGCTACAATACTTATAAGTGCAGTATGTAATATTGACAGCTAGTGGTTGAAATGGGTACTGCAAAAACAAAGGCATTCCGCCCCAGAACGCACATTTCAGAGTGGCTACATCGTTATTTTTCAGAGACAATTAAGTAAACATAACATGGTTCCTTGACAGCAATACACTGTGTTTTCTGACAACTGGAAGTGGGCAGGATCTTTCATTAAATGTAATATTGCCAGCTAGCGGTTTAAATGGATACTGCAATTCTGGCCCGGAATTCTGCCCAAAATGCACATTTCAGAGTAGAATTACTGCTATAGCATTATTTTTCAGAGAAACAGCTATTTCCTAAATATCTACAAACATATTATGTTCTGTTTTGGATTTAGAAGAGTCACAAACTTACTACAGCACCTTTATGACACAAACATCGCAGCTGGCAGGTAAAGGCATTAGCGAATCATCAATACAACACATTCTGCTCTCTCTCTCAGTGTCTGGATTGTATCTGCTGTTAATGCGAGGGGGAGGCACACTGTGTTTCTGAGGGTTCAAGAGAGTGAGAAACGAAGACTGAGAGCGAGGGAAACCCACCGGGCTCTAGTTTGGCCTGTGGTTTAATAACCTCGCGTGCTGAGAATGACTAAATCCTTGACAGCACCTGAACCCTATTAGCTAACAAATTGGACCACTTCCCAGACGTTTACCGATCCTTTTCTTCGCCTCACTTGACACTGTAAATGTTGGGCTTTACGAATAATAATCTCTCCTTTTTGGTATAATTTTTTTCTTTGTCCCATTTAACATAACTCATAAATACGCAAACCCTGAAACATTGTAAAACTGGTCGGCGAAAGACACAACGAATGGTAAACTATGCTAAATGTTTTGCTCGCCGTCGTTTTATAGAGAACAAACGGTCTTTGTCTGCATGTATAAACACATGCTCTTGTCAGGTATTAACATTGCTCGACCTGGTTTTTAATACTTCACATAGATTTCAAATTTTGCTGCCAAGTTGTTTTATTGTATTTGTATGCGCTACACTCGAACATGACTAAGTAAACACAGTCGATTGATTTTATTTATAATATAGTCGCCCGAAGCATTCAAAGATTTTGTGCGACAGGTATTTCTCAACTTATATTCTGCCAAAATGCGAAGTCTCTAGGATTTTGAAGGCTTTGAAACTCCAGTGTTGAATTGAGCCATTGTTTTTTTTTTTTCTTTTTTCTCTTCGTTGTCAGGAAAAACTTGACTCTGACTTTGACTCTTTCTCTGTCTCTGTGGTAGGGGACAGGTTTGGACTTGAAGGAATGAGGATTGTGGTATCGGTGTCTCTTCCAAGATACCTCTCACTCTCACACACACCATCAGCGATCGCCACAGTTTCTGTCTCTTGACTAAATGGCAAACGAGCGCTCTCGTAATGTGTTTTCTAACCAGGACTAATTAAAAGTCTGTTGAGATGGATTCATTAACATTGATGCCTCTGTTTATGTGCACATGCAAAGTGGCAATGTGAATGATTCATAGTGCAATTCTTGATCTTGAGGGAAAGTTGCTAGGTTTTAAAAGATGCAGAAGACAGCATGTCTGGATATATGCCTAGTCATAACGCAGCAAAACATTAATTGCAGCAAGCAAATATTTGCCAGCTGATTTTTGCGAAAGATCTCTATAAAGCTGAATTTAGGCAGAAAAATGACAAACAATTTAATTAATATAAATTAAACACACTGAATAAAGTAAGATTTGTAAACTAAATACTTCAAAACATTATTTAAACACACTGTAACAACATTTAATTAAAACATTTGACACAATGTTACTTTAGCAATGAATTTTATAACCTAGTTTACACAGAATGAAAAATGAAACATTCTTTCATTAAAAATGAATGAAATACATATGATTTGAAGAGTTTTAATTAAATAATAACTAATAAGATACAAATACTTCAATAAAATTTAACAAATTTACATAAAATATTTTAACTATTTACAATTTTTTGTAAATACTATTAAATAATTAAATTAGTTTATTTAAATATGTTTCAAATGTTTAATTTAAAAGTATTTAATTTCAATACAATGAATTTTGCGCAAAGGCAATCTTTGATGAGACTAATTTATTCATTTTAAAAATACTTGCAGCACAATGTTATTTTAGCGCAGTTATGTGAAGATGCAATCAATAATACACCTACAGTAATATATACATGAACAATGCATATGCTAGATTTAAAAAATGACAAATTTTTAACTAAAATGTAAGAAATTTACATGAAAATTTAAAATGTAATGCTTTTAAATATTTCAAAGTGCTGTATTTATTTAAATAATTATAAAGAATGCTTGTTCATTGTAAAAACGTGCGCACCTGAAGCACTGCAATAAATTCTGACTATTTTCCTAAAGGAATTATGAAAGGTCACGACCTGTGTGTGTACATGTTTGCCTGACCCTGATGTCATCTTGACACAGAACTGACCTGGTATTTTAACCAGACAAACGCCTGTCACAAGCATTATCAAAACATGCCTTACTGGCCAATAAATCTAGTGATAGCAGTAGTAGTAGAAATGGCATTAACAGCATTAACGTAACACTATAGCAGTGTACACTAATATCTTACTGTTGAATTGCATTGTTGTTCTTGTACTGCTCTTTCAACACTCTTTCAACAAAGTATGTTTTCATTCTGCGCGTGAAGGGATAAGCAGACAGTGAGAAGTGAGCATGAAAAGAGGCTGAGAGCAGGAAGAGACGGGGTGGAGGGGGATCGTGGGACTTGTACAACTGCTTGACTGTTTACATAGCCTGTTTTCTGTCAAGCAAAGGCATTAAACTTGAATTGGGCCTCTTTGTCAGAGAGACCGTGTGAGAGCATAGCCTGAATGCGAGGAATTTTTCTGTCAACCGAAGTGTAAATTATGCATTGTCATTTATTCACTCATTCATTTTAGCACATTTCATTCTGAAATATATTAGATTTATAAAGCATTGTATTCACTATAAAAAAATATATTAAAAAAAACATACATTAATAATTTTATTCAGCAAAGCAGCATTAAATTGATCAAAATGATTAAAGTGCCCCTAATATGCTTTTTCAAATATGATTGTTCATGCAGTGTGTCATGTAGCTGTATGTGAACATAAACTATCTGCAAAGTTGTGACGCCGACAGTGCACGATAAA
>JAUMHE010000079.1:4374756-4392591 GCA_032359235.1 Enteromius mattozi
AACAAAAAAAAAAAAAAAAAAAAAAACAAAAAAAAAAAAAAAAAAAAAACTAACCATCACACTAAACCTAAAGAAGATAGAAAAAAAACCTAAAATGCTACAGAACACTAAACTAAAAAGAAAACATGATTGGGGAAAAACAAAAAAAACATGAGAGAGACAGAACTGAACTCGAAAAAACAAACACAAAAAATGATAACCAAAGTAAAAAACAAAACAAAATAAATACAAGCAAACAAAACCTGCTCTTCAGATTAGAAAGCAAGTATTTTGTTATCACAATTTTCTGTCTCATCCAAACATTGTGATATAAATTGCATTGAACTGATATGCGACACTTGGCAGAGCATTGTTGCAGGGCATATTGCGTTAGTGACAGCTAATCCCAGCGGAGATGAAATCTGTGCTGCGAGTGGGTGTGTGCTGCAAATAAGGTGTTTGATTCCACAGAAAGAAGTGAATTCTGGTAATAATAATAATAATAAAAAACAAACTATTCTTGTATATGTTGAGCAAACATTATAGCAGGCATCTCAAGTCTGATTATTACCAAGAAACCACTGTACAAAGCAAGTCAGGTTTCCATGAGAACGGGAGATTTCTGCCCTCCAAGTGTTGGCTAATCATCGACCAGGTCAAGAAGACTAGATGATGATCTATTGCTGGTGTCTTTAATGATGAGAAAGGTGTTCGGGGACAAAAATAAAAACACGAGAAAACCCCTTGTGAAAATCTCTTTTACACCTTCACCTGAGGTCACAGGCGAAAGTGTGAAAGCAAACGTCCCTGTTATTCAACGCAATGACGTTGACATTAGTAAGTGTAATTAATGAGGTTTCACCTTTTTAAATTCACAAAGTGTTTCACAAGGAAGATATTTGCGGTTATTTCAGGCCTCATAAAGCTGGGCAAAATGCCCAGGCGCTGCTGCCCTCTGCAGGTCGAAGAAAGTAAAAACAGGAACACGTTACAGTTTAAAACCTGCCAGGCTTTATTTATTGGATGTGCAAAACCCCTGGAAATAAGTTAAAGGTCACTTATACAGTACAGTTCTTCCTTGTATTTTATATCTTCCCACTAAGTTTGTAAAAACTCTTCACAATGAAAACAAAATCACTATGTGAAGAGAAAATACCCACGGGTTACCGAGTCAGTTTGTGCAATCAGCTGTTTGCTTGTAATACAGGCTGTGTGTCCCGTGTGGGGAATTCCAGCTGTGAGGCAGCCCCTGGGGGCCCGGGGTCCTCCTGGGACTGGAGCCCACTGAGACTGCTGTCCTGTCGCACGACATTGCTTACGATGGTAGGTGATTGGTCTCCTTCTCGAGATTCTGAGGGAATCTCATCTGTGTCCTAGTTAGTGAAATAGAGAAATTATTCAACAAAAAATAACTATGCATAGTATTTTAGAAACAAAAATGCATCTTAGAGTCTGGCACACAGAGTACAAAATATCATAACGTGTTTATTGTATTGAGAAATTGCTCTGCATCATTTAGTCGCTGACTAATTTGGGCAACTAAACTTTTTGCCCAATAACAACAGTTCGTCAGTCCAAAAAAATCCAAAGGTTTTCTTTCATGTGGTTTACTTACATGTGTAAGCGATTTTTCACCCCAGAGTCCAACAAAAGTTTATTTTCACTGTTTGAACGATAATGATGAAATGAAAATTTCGCAATCTCATGTGACCAACCATCCAAAACCAAAAATTCTAATTTGACTTTAAAAAGTTTTGGTGCTTAAAAATATTGTATAATATTATAATTTTGTCACATCATACTTGATTTTTTTTTTTAATTAACAAATTTAATTTCTTACTTTATTTTGTATTTTATACTGTGTTATTACTGTTTAATTTGGGCTTACCAAGTTGCTTTTTCAAAAAATTTTTCAAAAAAATAAAATAAAATAAAATGCATATTATTCAGCAAAGACTCAGAAATGACCGTAAATGCATTTATAACGTTACAAAATCATTTCCATTTCAAATAAATGCTGTTCTTTTGAACATCCGTTTGATCAAATATTTCTGGAAAAAAATAAAATAAATAATAGTAATAAAATAACCAATCACAGACTACACAAAAATATTAAGCAGCACAACTTTTCAGCATCAAATCAGCATTTTGGAATGATTTATGATGGATCAAACTGAATAGTCGTGCATACGTGCTCTAACTTACAGTATCTATTTTATGAAAATCTAAAGGTGGAATGAGGGTGGAAATTGTTTTATGAATTTGAATATCTGAAAAGTTTTCTCAACTAAATCTACACATATTCACCTTTCTGCCCCAGAATGCATGAAAAAGAGAAAGAAACATTTGGATCAATATTAAATTTTATTTACCACAACCCCCCTCTTATTTTCCCACAATCCTTTGCCTTACCTGAAGGGGCTGGACCTCCACAGGGGTCTTTGCAATGATGACCATGTCTCTGATTTGGTAGAACAGCAGAACGACTGTAACCAACGGCAACCCAGAGGGAACCCAGGCGGGCTTGTTCAGATCCTCCTGCTCCTCCTGGTGCCGTGTTTTCCGAGCCGGAAGTTTGGGTTCGTTTCGAGTAGGTGCGGTCGTGTCTGTTGTGTTCTGAACCAGGTCAATGGTCGCTATGGGAACAGGACTGGATGGGATAGGAATGTTCTCTGCTAGCATCTTATCCTCAGCTGGGTAAAAAAAAAAAAAAAACATTAAGTTGAAGCAAATTTGTGAATTAAAATAATGTACGTTTTAACAAAATTTAAATACCCTATCCATTAGTAGGCTAAAACAGCTTATTGAAGCTTCGAAACTAAACTAACATTTCGCCACAAAACAAGAACAAATCAGAAAATAATTTAAACAAACCATCCAAATCAAGTGCTGGACTTAATGTAGACGATATTTTAAGTCACATTTTTTTCTTACTATTTGAAAACGGCACAGTTTTTGCTATTATTTTTGTACTTATATATGCAATTTGTTAGAATTACACTATCATATAGCTATTTATTTTCTTAAATTCAATACACAAAATAAAAAATAGGCAAAAAAAAAAACTGAACTAAACTAAACAAAAAGGGACAACAAAAAAGAAAAAAAGTCAACTGAATTAAATAAAAGCAAACAGAACTGAACTAAACAGAAAAGGCAAAGAGGCAAAACAAAAAACTAAATGCTTAAACTAAAAAAAACAAACAAACCAAACCATAACAAAACAAACCCAACCCAACCACTTCAGCTCTTATTTTAAAAGAATAAGCAATATACCAGATGCTGTTGCTTACCTTTTTTCTCATTCTGGCCAGTGATGCACATAATTAAAGAAAAGATCAGCAAAACAACAAGCGAGGTCATTCCTATTCCCCTGAATGTTTCGGCAACACCTTTAAAAAAAAACAAGACGACAAATTGTTTATAGGCATACTAGCATGCATAATGTTATGTGGTTACAAAAACAACAGGCACTGTCCATACCGAAGTAGTTGACAAATACCCCGCCGACCATCGCTCCACAGCCCCTGCCCAGCCCGAGGTGGAGACCCTGCAGGATGCCTTGAGCGGATGTCCGAAGAGGGGGAGGTACGGCTGCGCTCAAATATGAGATACACGCCGCCCATACAGACGCATGAGTTATACCTGCACAGACATACAGTGTTTATTTTACAGCATCATAGTAGGCTTAAATTAATAGTTCACCGAAAATACAATTTGCACACCTTCAGGCCATTTAAGACGTAGATGAATTTGTTTCATCAGAACAGATTTGGAGAAACTTAGCTTTACATCACTTGCTCTCCATTAGATGCTCTGCGGTGAATGGGTGCCGTCAAAAATTGTTCAAAGAGCTGATAATAACATCACAATAATACACAAGAAATCCAAACACACTAGTTAGATTAATGTCTTGTGAAGTGAAAAGCTGCATCTTTGTTAGGAGCAAATCCACATCATTAAGTTTAAAATGTTGTTTCAGGCCAAAAAGGTACATAATCCATAATAACGCTTCCTTCAGAAAATATCCATCCCCCGTTATCCTCTCACAACAAAAGCCACAAACATATTTGTTTAGAACTGCTTTTGCTTGTAAATGGTGCTTTTAATTACAAATAGCTGTTTGGACTCTCATTCTGACGGCACCCATTCACTGCAGAGGTGAGTGATGTAATGCTATATTTCTCCAAATCTGTTGTGATGAAGAAACCACTTCATCTACATCTTGGATAACCTGAAATATTACTTTAAGGTTCATTCATTCATTCGTATGGACAAACACAAATCCGTCTGATGACGTATAAATGTATTATAGAGCTAGCAAGTCTCATTGAACAGAATAAATGTAAACAGACTTGCTCCAGGTCTTCATTCCTATGAGCGGATGGCATTCTCTCTATAAAGCATCTACATATTTGTTTTGCCACAGGAAAGGGCGGTGGAACTGGAACATCAAACTGACTTGATTTCCTCTCCTGAAATAAACCCTGGCCTTTCTTTGTTCTGCACACATATCTTTGCTTTTATGACTTGTGTTTAAAACATAATGTGTTCACAACAGATCACATTTGGAGATTTTAATGATTGTAGATGATTTTTCCTAGGATTGAGAACTTGATGACTGGCCGTTCAATCATACCTTGCAGCACCTCCATTGGCAGCACAGTCCAGGCATTCTTCAGATACGAGATATAGAGGTAGCGAGCCGTGTTGCAGGCCAGGCCGATGTACAAAACTCTGACAGAAGAAGCACAAGACAGGTATTAAAAATACATGCAGAAATCTCAAGAACATGTCAGGCTCATTTTTACCTCCTTAAACGTAGAAAAAAGAATATATTAAAAGAAAAATAGTATTAAAGAATACTTGTTCATTTGAAAAGTATTAATAAATAAACAAATAATAAACACTAGTGCTGTAAAATGATTAATCGCATCCAAAATAAACATTTTTGTTTACATAATATATGTGTGTGTGCTGTATATATTTATTATTTTTATACATGCATGTGTTTGTATTTATATATTTCAGAAATATATGTTGATTATATATTAATTATAATTATATATAAGATATAAGAATATAAATATGTACATGTAAATATTTTCCAAATATATACGGCATGTGTATTTATTTCATATATACATAATCAATATACAAAATAAACCAAAGCTTTTATTTTGAATGCAATTAATCGTTTGACAGCACTAATAAACACATTAATAGCACTTTTCTAGATTCAAAAACATTATTGGGCCTAATTTAAGTTTTATTTTTTTTATGCAAATCCTCCTTATATTTTAATAAGCCAGACAAGTTTTTGTCAATTTTAAAAGTAGAAATATAAAAAGTATTTTCTGAGGTGCGTTTCATGATGACTCATTATATTAACTTCCTCTGTGCTGTAAAACAAGTAATCAAGATTAGATTTAACTGCTTAGTCATATCTCAAAGATCATAACAGCTTATTCAGGTCATATTTTAAAGATGAGTCTACAAAACATAAAAATGTCGAACAGGAAGTGCCTTATATTTTTAACTGCCTCTTACAAGAAGTTGTAAACCAGTCAAGGAGGGATGACTTATAACTTACTTCATACTGCTGTGTCAGACATTCAGTAAAATTGTTTTCTCCATAATTTAAAACAAATAACCCAACTTGAACACCAAAGCCTTCTAATGTTATGCTCTCTGTAAAAGGAGCCATGCAGCAGACACTGTAGCTGCTGTGCAATGCATTCTGGACTTGTGCCACTGCTGACAGAAAAAGGCTTTGTGCTTTTGAGTCAGGCCTTTCAACCAAACAATGCCTCACTGATCCCAGTGCAGACCTACAGAGTCGCATGACAGCGCTACGCACAAAGACTCACTGATTCAAGGTCAGGTCCATATCAGCTGAAGTCACATGGTGCGTTAAGATGGTTTGGGTTACCTGGACAGGTCTGGCCTGTGACTAGAATAAACTACTGAATGGTTTGGTTCTAAACCATAAGCAGCAACCATCCAAAGTAGAATTCTTACTCAAATGGAATCTAAGTGAAGAGTAATTTGAAACATTGACAGTTGATTTCAATAGAATTTGGTGTTAGCATGACTGATACACCAACAAGAACAACAGCAACAAAAATACAGGACATCTAGATAACGGTGGGCTCTTTTGGTTTGGGTCAGTAAGCTACCAACTGATGAAGTTTTCTATAACACAAGTGTCAGTTAAATGGAGCATACAACAAGGAATCTCAAGAACCTCACCTGATGTGTCCCACCAGTTCGATGAATTTATGGCTAGTGAAATAGGCAGCAAGCTCCGAGACGTGACTCAGGACAGAACAAACACCAAATAGTGTTGTGGTTCCTGTCAGGTCCTGTAAATGCCAGTAAAGGAAAGTAAAAACAAACCCATAGCCGAAGCCCATGAACCAGGCCACGAACAACACTGTGCTGTACTGTACGCAACACAGCAGTCGCATCAAGTCCCAGAAGTGGAACTCCTCGACTTGGACAATTGTTGGAGTTTCTGAGCTCTCCGCTCCAGAGGAACTTCTAGGTGGGGCGTTTTGCTGCTGGTTGCCAACCTCGGCTCCTTCACTCCTGTCGTGGTGCTGAACATCAAACTTAAACTGAGTAGCAACAATCAAAGCTATTCCCATTAATACGCCGAACACGATGAAGGCAATATTGTAGTTCTTGTAACTGTCCATGGAGCATTCCATGCTGCCAATGATGAGTTCAGTGCTGGTGTGGTCGATCCAGATGCCGACGCAGAGCATGGCGATACCCCATCCTAGAGATCCCCACATTCGCTGGAGACCGTAGCGGTCACGATGTGGACCCAAGTACTGCAGTGTCACCTAAAACAATCCAAATAAACCTATTTTAGACTCAACAAATACTGTTTTTCTACTGAAGTAGTACTGCAACTGGTGCTGGAAGATCTAATAGCGTGTGCTCACCAAAAGCGAAGAAAATATTTGCGTCGAGATGTTTTTCGTGTCCCTACGCAAATAAAAACACAATCTCTCCTCCGTTTGCGGATACAGCCGGTCATGTCTTCACTGATTGGCTTGCATGACAACGTGTCATGTGAATTTCCCGCTCTAATTGAAAATTTTCAAATTGTGTGGAAAACGTCTCCCAAATTGTGTCATTCATGCCTGCATACAATCACATCTTTCCATTGACTTTGTCTGTAATCTACTTGTGCAAATAATTACATTTGCTTTTGATGTGCACACGTCATAAGAACCCCTCATGATAAAGTTTCCTGTAATTTGATCAATATTGTCAGTCATTCCCAGGTTCCTATATTCCCTAGATTTATATGGCATTTATGGAATGTTACAATCTTCCCAGAGTTGACTTCAAATTCCCATATTACCCAAACCCGGAGAATATAGGACCATGGGAACATAGATAAGCCACCAATTTATCTAAATATTAGGCTATACTACATAACCTTCCTATAAATAATCAAATGTCCGCTGATGTTACGTTCCAGCATAGGGACAATTTTTCTGTGATGAAAACATGGAGTGGGTGCAGATTGGGAAGTGGCTCAAGCACCAACACCAGGATCTTGACAGTCGAAATGTAATTGTAGTTTTGTAGTCTTGTGTCTAACATTTAAATACAATGGAAGCATTGTCTAATATCCCTTATGAAGTTCTGCTTATTTGAATCTTCGTTTTTGGAACCAAAAATTGCAATTTCAGGACTCGTGGCCTTTAAGACAAACTCTACTAACTGATCTGCCTTGATATTGAGGTTATTTGGAGGGGAAAAAAGGGTTACGTACCGTATCCACTATAGTAATGGCTGGAGCACTGAAAAACTCGCCAATGATAATGACCAGCAGAATCAGCAGGAAAATGGCGTGAACCTGGTCCATGTTATATACAGGTGTCTGGTTTGGTTTGGTCGTAGTACTTTGAGTAGTGCTGCCGGATGTGGCATTAGGGGTGGATGTTGAGGTGGATGTGCTTAACTCGGGCCTGGTGGTGTTTTGGTCAGATTGTGTCATGTTAGCTAATTCATCAGGAGCCACTGTGAAGCTGAAGTTGGAATCCCGTTTGAATCGGTGTTCAGAGCTATAGCCTGAAGAACCAATGGAGGAAAGGATGGCTCGCCAAGGGTAGTGTCCAATCAGATCCCTGCGGCGTCTCATCTGGTTTGTTGTCGGGATGGAACTGGCGTTGAGGTAGAATGTCTCGTTAGGTGTGGTAGCATGGAGAGTCGTTACCATGGCTGTGGTCGTCGGGAGGTTGTCTTCTTTACAGGTCATATCTGCTGGTTGCACAATTCCAATCCCAGTATTGAAGAGGAGCCAGCATAACATTGAGAACAATAAGACCGCTTTACCTTTCCTGAAACGATCTGCGACAATGCCCCAAAAAGGGGCGCTACAGAACTCAATAAAGTAACGAATTCCTACTAAGAGACCACTTTGGGTGGCATTCATCCCCAGCTGCTTGTAGTACAATGCAAGAAGGGGATGGAGGGAACCATATGCAGCATAGAAGAACAAATAAAACACTTTTGACACAAGAAGGTAGGGGTTGACGCGTAGGAACAATCGTTCGCAGCAGCTCATGTCACGTTGAGGGGATGGAGTTAGTGCTGCTTCGTTAGGTACACTGTCCACAGATAATTGCGAAGGCTGATCTGATTGAATCTCAAGAGACAGACGGTCGAAGCGCTCGAGGTGTCTCCTCTTCAGCTCCTCTTCATCGTCCGTTAAGATGGCTACACGGTCATCAGCCATCTTTACTGGGGTGCTTGATATTTCTAAAGTTTGAGTTAAAGATAATATATAAATGTCGTGCATGTGTTAAAAACTGCATACAGTTTTACCAGAACATATGTGCATAGGGATCGAGTTATGTTATTTATTTATTTTTTTTAAACTAAGATCTTTACAGAACCAATCAGAAAACAATATTAGAAACTTCACAGCAAAATTATGTCATTAAAGATTCATATAGCATACTAAATTATATTGTTACTATTACTGCAGTCCAAGTATACTATACAGTATAGGCCTACAAAATGTTATGTTTGTTTGGAATACTCAGATGGCCTACTACTGCTGGCAAAATAACTATATTTATTTCCAAAACAATAATGTGACAGAGTCATGTGACAATATGTACCATTACTACTATATCAGGGTGGCAAACATCGGTCTTGGAGAGCAGCAGCCCTGCAGAGTTTTGCTTCAACCTTAATCAAACACACCACAAAACAAACACTTCAGTTTGCCACCTCTGTACTGTATGAAATGATTGGTGCATAGTGGTTAGTGTTTATATGACATATATATATATATACTGTATAGTGATAGAATATTGTTTTGTTTTTTAATTGGGATTTATACATCAACTGAAAACCTAAATAAACTTTCTATTTATGTATTGTTTGTTAGGACAGGACGATATTTGAAAATTAAGATTTGTATTTACGGTAGGAATTTTGACCCATTTAATGTATGCTACTGCTGCAAATACTATGACTGCTTTTGTGGTGCAAGGTCATTTAACCTACATAAGTTAGCCGCGCACAGTGTATTCTGTGCCAACTTCAAGCAAGTACTACTTTACAAAAATGCAGCAACACTTCACATAATGTTTATTGCTGAATGACGTATGACGGTTTATGGCACGCCTGTCTAAAACTGTCCTGCTTTTACGGAAGTATCAGCGCTTCCTTTACGGAGATGTCATTTAATAAAAGATCAACCGTACGTTTATTCAGCAAAGTCTTTCAGCTCTTTCTAAAAATTACCTTGTTCTGTTTTTTTTTTTATGAGAACCTATGCGACTAAAACAGGAAGCCGGGTTACAAAAGCCTTCTTATATTCAAGAAATGCAGGAAATGAAGAAAAGTTCAGATCAAGCAAATGCTGTGGAAATAACTGTACGTTTACAGTAAAAGGCGCAAGTGTGTAAGATGAAAACGGTCATTGCATGTTTACCTGTAGTCTCAGTAGTTTCAGGTGAGTCGGTTACTTTGAAACAGATGCGTTTCGATGAACAAGTTGATTTCCTTCCATTTTCATTTAACACTGGACCGTGTTTTGTCTACTGACTTTTCTGTCAGTATAAACAGATACTTTCTCCCTTACTTGATGACTAGTCAAGGCATTTTGTTGCTTTGTGGCGAGAATCCAGCGTTCACCTGCTCACAAACCGACTTAGGACTTACCTCATGAATATTAATATGGTGCTGACGTTGCTAGCTCGGTTTCTTCTAACAAAGGCGTGGCTTTTGAAAAGTCAGGCGCTGACGTTGCTGGGCATTCATCCAATAGCGAGGGCTTGTTACTTCAATATATATAAAAATGGGAAAGTATATATATATATATAAATGGGAAAGTAAGGTTCTTTAGTATTTTTTGACCATAAAAACAACACGTTATTACATATAATATAATACATTTAAAATATTAAGATTTTTTTTTCCCCATACATTTATATTTTAATACCTAAACACATTATGGAGGCTTCTTGCAAGTTGGGTGTATAGCTGTTTTGCAAAATCGAAAACAACCTGTTTCCCCGCTCTTCTTTGTTCGGGTGAAACAGTTTCACTTTGTTGCAAATTAAATAATGAATAGGCCCATCATTTGCCCCTCCTTAAGCAACATGCTTTGTAGAAAGTGACACGTTTTTTTTACATCTCCAACTGTGTAGGCTATTTAAGCTCAGTTACCTGCATTTCCCTTCAGTTTTAAGGTCAGAATTTTATGAGTTCTCTGAAATTCATTACAAAAACAATTGACCCCCATTGAACATCTTGGTTTGAAACTGAAATTAAACTGAAACTACCTAAAAAGCACATTTATTCACTTCTTCCTTTCTCAATGCCAAGTTATTTTGAAATGAATCAGAACCGTTGCACAGGACACACAATATACTATTTTGATAGTATTTGCCCTGCCCGCATAGTATTTACACATAGGCCTACTTTCACACACTGTAATGTTAAAAGAAGCTCATTTTGAGACTGCAGCTTGCATTTACAGGTGATCTTACCAAACATAATGCAGAACTCGCCATTTTGCCTGGCAAACAAACCAGATGAGAGAGTAGATTAACGTTGGTTGACTTGAACTTGAAAAATGGTGTATTGATATCTTTCCAGAGTTGACACAAGACATCTTCTGATGTTCATGTTTATTTCATGCTATAATACAGAGGAAGAGATGACTGGTTCATGCACAGCTTAAAATGAGGTGCTTCAGCGCTCTGTCACAACACATCAAAGAGCCACAGTGGTATTTATTGTTTGAATTCTTTAAAAAAAAAATAGCAAAATTTGAAAGTTGAGACTGTTTTATACCAAAATAACCTTTGCTTTGTCTTGTCTGTCCGTGCATTGTCCTCTTTGACCCACAATATTTCACATGACGTGTGGTGTGGCTTGTCAGACGTAACAACAGTAAGGGTCAATTGCAGGATATAAACTCGCAATTATGAGAAATAAAGTTAGTACTGTGATTCTGAATGGGATATTCAGATTTTTTCCCCCACAGTTGTGAGGTTTTTCTATTCAGGGAGGTTTAAATGATACAAAAACTTAATTCAAAGAGAGTTTATCATAATGTCAGGCGATCACCTGTTTTCCAATGTCGTGTCTGATGAAACCCAGCATGCCTGCCAGGGTTTTAAAGTCAGCCACAACCTCGCTGTTTCATTACAATGTCCTGATTCTTCTGGATCAGCGGGATGAAGAGCATCTCCTGCTGAAAGTCATGTGCAATGATATTCGCAGTCTTCTCCTAGACCTGAACCAAAGCCATCAGCAGATCTATACTACCTGTACATGGGAAGACAAGTGTAATTCACCGTCTGACACAAAATTGGATATAAATGCAAAATCTCCATCTTCAGTTCTGAAATGAAAAATGAGTTCAATTCAATCTTCGGAAATGCATAGCCTAATATGACTGTTGTGAAAGAATCTCTATGGCCACGCTTCTTGTATTTTGGTGGATTATAGTATTTAATAAAGCCTTTTAACATCAAGCACGTCCTGCTTTTGACTCTCTCCCTCATCCATGTCCATTTAGAATGCAAAAAAATACATTACATCATGAATCACTGTTTTCAAATTTATTTGAAAGCAGCATCCTTGGATATTCTTCTCACTCGTTTAATATTTCCAACGAAACAGTTATTAAATCTTAAAAGTACAGCTACAGGTAATTACATCACATTCGCCCGCTTTGACTGTTACTGACGAATTGAATAGTGCCAAAGACGACCAGTTTGTTCTCATTATTAAAGAGTTTATTATTATGTTTTTCACTTCCCATTATTCACGAGACAATCTTACATCATTCGTGTTTACATTTTTGTTATTTCTTGCTATTGTCTTAGTGTAGGCTAGTAATACGGCTTAAATCTTCAAAAACGTGCTTACGGCGCCAAACACATCGCCCATGCGCACATGGATTCAAATGGCGGTCACGTTACTTCTTCAGCCGGTCCCTGTGACGTTACAATGAGACGACGTCATTTTTAGAACTTACCCCGCGGCATATAAAAGCCGCGCAAATCTCGACTCTGAAGTTCCTGAGGTCCTGTACCCTGATTTCTTCTGAGTGAGTGAACAAAATGTGGGAAAAACTGTTCAAAGAGAAACGTGAGGAATTTGAACAGTGGTACAGGAAGTTCAAAAGAGACGAGGACTTCCTTCAACGAGAATTCGTAATAATGCCAGGTTATCAGCCTGACTGGAGAGAAGAGATAAGGGAGAAATCTAAGACCCAGGTCAAATTTCGTGGGGCAAAGAGCCTATTGAAATGGAAGAATTTTAAAAGCTTGTTCAAAAAGAAGCGGGAGTGGTGGGACATGTTACCCCCCAAAGTACCTCCATGTGAATATCGGGTCTTGTATTTGAATAAACCCAAGAATTGGCCTATAAGAAGAAGTCTGCTTCTGGAAGAACCAGATGAGCCAGAATACTACATGATCCAGAGCCACACCACTGAAATACATGTAGTGAAGCCTGTGATGATGGACTTGCACACAGCCGTATGCCAGGTGTTCGAAGACAGTGAGGCTGGGCCATCGGAGACTGGTGAAGACCAGGGGGCTGATGATGAAGAATATTACTCATCTGAAGAGTGAAGCTCAGCACATAAATTTGCACTTGAAGTGTAGTGCAAAAGGAAGTGCATATTTGGGCATTTCTTCAACTAGGGCACTTTTAGCCTTGTGAAGCTGAAAAATAATAATAAAAAAAAAAAACTTGTTCAATGTCACATAAAGTCTCATATGTTTAAATAACTGTAAGAGAACACATTTAGATTACAAGAGAAATTGGTAATATTTATAAAAAAAAAATTCAGACCTGCAATGAATAAATGTCATTTCTACCACAAGGAATAAGATTTTGTAACTAGTTTTTCCACAATGTACAATAATTATACATTTGTCAATGGAATAAATTAACTGCCCTTAGGACCAAATGCTGAACTGTATACGTGTCATTTAATAATTGTTTGGGTAAGAGCTTATTAGAAAATAAATTAAAAAAAAAATTATTAAGTGGATCTCATAAATTGTGGATACATTTTTAATGTGTTATGAGAACTTCAAGAATTTTTAAAAATGTGTGTGGTGATGGAAATGACCGGGTGTTGTGGAAATGACAATAAATTAACGTGAATGTACAGAAACGGAAGAGATATTTATTAGAAAATGGCTTAAACTCATCACACTTATTAAACTCAAGTCATTAAACATAACCACATCTGTTTTGTGTGTGTGATGTTATTTTTATCTTCCTATCTCTTTTAATCTTTCTTCATATTTTATAGGGTTAGCTTTTATTATATTATATATTCCTATGACCTTTCTTTTTTTTTGATTAAGATGGCATCTTAAAAATAGATAAAAATGAAATCATTTAATATAAAAGTAGTGTAATTTAAAAATAAAAATGATATACTAATATTATTGTAATATAATATAAAAAGTATTAAACAAATGTACTCGAGCAGTCCATATCAATTTTAGTTTGTAACCATAAATGTCATTTCCACCACAGTAGGCAGTGCGGTGGAAATGACATTTCTGTAGTTTTTCTGGGGGGAAAAAAGGAAGATAGCTTCACTGATTAGCTTTGAATTAACATTTCATGAATGCAAAATACTCTTAAAATCTTAAAAAAAAATTTAACTGTATTTTCATTGTTTAAGTTTAAAAGTCTGGGTGTGCGACAATGAGAAAACTGTAATTTTGACAACAATAAGGAGGCTGAAAATAGGAAAAAATGGTTTCACTGTTAAGTTTGTCAAAGACAGCAGAATTTTTCCAAAATTATATGTATTTTTAATAATATGACCAAAGAACACAAAAGTGCCCGTAGTTTAAGAATCACCCATTTATACATGCTCCAGATCTCTTCAGAGGAGTGTATTCAGAAGAAAAAAGAGCTCTTCCCCAATCTCCCTGTAAATATGCACTTTCTATATATTTCCATCAAACAATAGTTTAAATAACTTTACTGTGCTTGTGTGTAAAAATATTTTAGTCTATATTAATTGTTTGCTTCATAGTGTAACAAGTGATTGAATGCAAATTTGCTTTTGATTTCCATCATATGTTTGATGCTATTTGGATGTTTTAAATATATATTTTTATTAAATGGAATATTATTATTTTGTGATAAGTAAGAAATTTAAATTCATTATTTGAAATAATAACAGGCTTGTTTTTGTATTTGGTCATTATACCAAACACCCAAAAATAGTTATTTGTCGCCATCTTGTGTAAACATGGAGGACTTTAATATTCATATCAACATTTTTAAAAAACACTCAAATATTTCAGCGTTTCTCTTCATTTCTCTTCACACAAGCTTTATGTTCATTAAAAATTAGCATATAATGTGTGTGTGTGTGTAGGCTAGATATGACAAAACAATCTTCAAAGATATTTTATTTTCAGAATTACAGCTCCTGCCACCTGCCAGTGTAAGTGATTAAATAATACAGTTGAGTTTATACAATATATATAAAATAAATATACACATTTCTTAATTACACTTTTATTACTTATACTGTATTTAATTAATATTTGGAATACACATTTTAGACCTTCCCTCATCACTGGTTCACGTAAAGAACCAGCCACCATGAGATTTTATCAAATTATTGTACATTGTATATTTAATGCAGAGTTTCTTCAGTTCTTGTGTCTTAACTTGCTCTTCTGCAAATTAAGGCATGAATTCATAAAGTCAGTGGCATTGAATGTTGCATACACTGCAATAAATAAACAAATAAAATAAAAAGAATATATTTCTCAGTATGTTTTTTCAATACAAATATTGAAATATCCTTGATTTACTTAAGATGCAAACTGAACATAAGAAGTCCTGTTTTCTGAGAAATTTAATGCAATTAGGTTTATGCAAGAACAAGAACAAACATCTGTTAATACAGTATGGAAAGCAAATATCTGCTAATTTTGATTAAACTTCAAGTAATTTTAGGCAATTTTGCATCTCAAGTAAATATGAATTGATTCAAGACTGGAAAACGACTCACAATTATTAACAAAGAACTCTTCTTTTTGCATTGTGATCAGAAGGTACAGTAAAACTTATTTCCATATTCTATCGGTTGGAAGCAGAATGACTGAAATATGAAAAAAAAAAAAAAAAAAAAAAAAAAAATTAATAAAAAGCATTTGGGGTATGTTTGAAATAGCATTTCCAAACTTTGAAGTATTACGAATGCATGACCATGTCGACGTATTGTGTTCCATTTTTAAATTTGCAGAAACCCTGAATTTGACAATCTAAAGTACCATACAAGTACAATGAGAGATTAATGTCCCTTCTTACATTATTCGCATTGGTTCAGTCTTGCGATGCGCACGACAATTCGCCGACTTCCGTCCAATGCTTTTCCTTGTTCTTTTTTTTTCTTTTCTTCTCCGCCATGACAATGGCAGCCACAACAGTGATGACCACCGTGATGGTGATGACCAGGACAGTGACCATCTCTGCCACGCAGAACTCCTCTTTCATCGTGTAGTTCCTGTGACTTTCATCCAAATTCACGCAAGTGAGGTTGTCGTAGTCGTCCAGGAAAAGCCGCTTGACGTTACAGAGCTTCCGAAAGACTCGCTGCAGATCGCAGTCGCAATTCCACGGGTTTCCTTGGAGCATTATGTGAGTGCTGTACGTGTTGAGACTCAGGAAGGTCTTGAACTGAATTGTGGAGAGGTTGTTGTTGGTGAGGTCCAGTAACGCGAGACTGGTCAATGGAGAAAGCACTCCGTCGTCCAAGTAGTGTATCTGATTGTGGTGTAAATTCAAGACTTCGAGGTTTCGTAGCATGGAGAAGATGCCGTTGTTGAGAACCGTTAAATTGTTGGAGTTGAGTTGTAGCTGGCGTAGGGTACTCATGGACCCGAAAGCCCTCATCTTTATGGTCTCGATAGCATTATGGCTGAGGTTGAGTCTTTGGAGGGCGTCAAAGTGGACGAAACAACTGCTGTCCAAGATCCTCAATCGGTTCTCCGCCAGTGACAGACCTCGAAGGGAACCAAGACCCTGTGAAAATCCTTCACTCAGGAATGAGATTCGGTTTCGGCTCAGGTCCAACCTCAAGAGTCCTTCCAGAAGAGAGAACGCTCCGTGGGCCAGCGCAACAATCACGTTGTCGTTCAGGAGCAGGATGCGAAGTCTTGGTGTGCTGCGGAAGGCTTGGGGACGGATGGCACTCAGGTGGTTGAGGGATAGGTCCAGCTGTTCGGTGAAGGGTGGAAAAGCGGCTGGCAGGTGAGTGAAATTGCTGCTGGTGCAGTTGGTGATTTTGAGCTCCTCGTAGCAGGTGCAGTTGTTGGTGATGTTGTGGTGATGTGTAGTGATGGACTGGACCTTGAGCACCAAGGGAAGCATGAATAACAGGTGCATCCTGGAGGTTCTGAGGAGAAACAAAGAAAGTTGGTGTAAAATTTAAACCTGTAACTTTTCAGATATCCCTGTTCTTTATAAGTGATTAAACATCTGGGGTATTATGGGTTTGGCTACAAAATATTCAAAGCTTTTACTTACTTTCAATGTTTTTACTTTACAGCTCTGGGTTTTTGTGTATGTGACATATAATAGGTACATATAATACACCTATCTATCTATATAAAACAAATAACATAATATACAGTACCCTACTATTATATATAGAAAAATAATAAAATGTAAAGGAAATATAATGCAAATAATAATCATAATTTATATAATTAAAAATAAAATTTTTGGTATAATCTGAAAAGTTATGTAATTACATGATGGATATATATTGTAATAATAATAATAATAATAGTAAATACAGTACTACTACTACTACTAATAATAATCCACTAACAGTAAGTAACTTTGTAACGACATGTCAAAGAGCAGTCATTAGAGTATTAATAGACTGTCTGCTTAATAACTTCTAACACTTTATTTTGATGTCTCCACAACATACTAACTATGAGAAACTATGCAAGTATATGTCAACTTATTCTATTAACCCTTAAACAACCCTTACAGTCTACTCTGAGAGTTAGTAGACATGTAGTTGCAAACTAATGAGAAATAGTAGTTGAGATGTAGTTACAAAGTTACTTATAGTTAGTAAATTGTCTAAAGTGGGCTTTCATAATAAAGTGTAAGATACTAGATATATACATATAAACAACAACAAAAAAACATATGAAATCTTTTACTTAACGTAATGAATTCAACATTCAAATGTTTTGAGATGCACTGGTATATATATATATATATATATATATATATATAATTTTCTGTATTACTTATTAATCTTTCTATTTTTACTAACCAACTTACAGAATA
>JAUMHE010000079.1:4403154-4433920 GCA_032359235.1 Enteromius mattozi
GTCTATGTAAAATAAATGAAAAGAAAAAGAGCATCGTAGTTGATGTTTTTTCCCTCGAAAAACCGGGACCCCCGTACATACCAAAATTGTGTATTGTGCCACCCCTAGTTTTTAATGTTTTTAAATAAGTCTCGTATGCTTACCAAGGCTGCATTTATTTGAATAAAATATATAGTACAAAAACTGTAAGATTTTAAAACATCTTTACTTAAAATAAGTGTTTTCTATTTGTATACATATTAAAACATAATTTATCCCTGTAATGCAAAGCTGAATGTTCAGTCAATTTTCAGTGTTTCAGATTTGCTGCTCAAGAAACTCTCATCATCACTTTTGAAGACAGTCGCGCTGCTTAATATTTTTGTGTTGTCCATATTTTACAGGATTCTTTAATGAATAGGAAGTTCAAAAGAACATGATTTTTGAACTTTTGTTTTTATTATAGTCTAAACGTATTTAATGTAATGTTGGTTTTTATGATTTATGGGGACTCTCCATAGGCGTAATGGTGTTTATACTGTACAAACTGTATGTGGTACTGCCCTACACTGACCTACACCTAAACCTACCCCTTACAGGAAACTACGTGCATTTTTAGACACAATTTAGTGTTTTTTAAGCCTTTTGAATTACGGGGACACCGAAAATGTCCTCATAAATCACCTTTATATTGTAATACTCATGTCATACCCATGTCATTATGCGAATTTGTGTCCTCATAAACCACATAAACATGCACACACACAGACACACACTATTCACAAATACATATACATTATACATATATCCTATGACTCACAGTTATACAAATTGGCAAAATGTAAGGGGAAAACCATGCAAGGTATATGTAAATACAAAATACCAGAATTCCATGAAGTTCAGTAAACAGGGAATTTTAAGGATTCTATTTAGGGGAAATTTGGACTGAAATACCCTCATCTACCCACTCCTTATTCTATTTTTTTGCTGATCTGTTTCCTGGTACTGCTGTCGGCAGCAGCCAAATTCACCCATAGTTTCTGGAAAACAAACACTACATCAGATTACTAAGGAAAACATGATTGTGATGCGATTGTACCCTCTGTGAATGACTTCAAATGAGCGTCTTCCTTAATAGTTTACACAACAGCTCAACTGCTGTGACACACTTCGTATTTATACTTAACAGTATATATATATATATATATCCCGCAAGTCATTTAGGTGCTTTGTCGGAAAGCAAGTGATGTAACGTTCCAAGTTCCGTTTACCGTACCAACTATTTCGGAACTCCGCCAAAGTGAGATCATCAAGTCGCTGGCACCCTCTTAAGCGCAGTGTTTTTGTTTCAGAACAAACTCGCGTTTATAATCAATCCATCCATCTCGAATGAAAACACCCCACTCCAACTGCTCTGGTTTCCTCCCTCGACCTCTCCGTCTAAATAAACTCTTAACACGCAACGCTACTGGCAATAAAACCGCTTCTCAGGGGAATCTGCCAAACACCATCTTTCATCAGCGATAGAGAGAGAAAGAAACGCACTCGGCCTCTGTTTTCTGGGCCTTTGTAGGCAATTGCCATGGATGCTTTCTCCTGAGAACATGTGTATTTGTGTGTGTGTGGGTAGGTGTGGTTTGGTTTGGTGGGCCTCAGACTAGTGAAAGCTACCATAGTCAGGAGGTAGGCCAACCACAAAGTTGCAAAGTAGTCTGTATCCTGACACACCCACACACCCAGAGTCCTTCCTAATAATGCAGAACGCTGTGGAGACGCTTCCCAGAAGTCTCTAGAGAGCAGTGGTGACGACTACCTGAAATGTCCAGGGTTATTATAGATGAGCTAAAGAGATGCAAAACAGGTTGCTTGGTAAATATATATATGATTCAAAAGATTGAGATGTATTCAAAAGATTAAATGTCTTTCATGCCGCATGTCATGCAAATGAGCACTAAAGAGGCATGTAAGGTAAAGAAAAAGCATGAAATGCATGAAAAAATAGGGGTTGGATAATAGCTAGTTTCTCTCAATTCTGACTGGATGATTGAATATCTAATGATGCGGCAGCTAAAAAGTGATAAATGAGTAAATAATAGCTGTTTACTGAATGATTTTTTTATTTATTGAACTTTTCTAAATTATATTTTCTATCAATCTTCAATGAATAATGTTAACGTAAAATAATATGCATTAATTAGTTAATTTTATTTAATGTATTAAGTTACAAATATTTATTACATGTTTTTTCATTACGTTTTTTTTTATTACATTGTTTAGTTACAAGCAATACTCAATATTTAATTTTTATTTCAAGTACTGTACCATGAATAAATTAATATTTTTTAAAAAGTACCTATTTACAGAATACTAGTGTAAAAATATATTCTGTTACATTTATGTATTAAGCACTTTTATTTACATCAATGTTCAATAAAATGTTATTATTTATGAAAGAAAACACAAATTTTCATCAAATCAGTTTTTACAGATAGTATTCATGCAATAATAATATTCAATAATTAGTTAATTTATTTATTGCTTTAATGTAATGCACTGTAACATAAATAAATAAATAAATAAATAAATGTTCACAAATTACCTATATATTGAATACTAGTGCAACAAAATATTTTCAATGTTTGTTTATTTTAAATGTATTAAGCAATTTTTTATTTACACCACTGTTCCATAAACAGTACTTTATTTATTAATGGAAAACAAATATACAAATCATGAACTTTATAAAAACAAACAAACAAACAGTTATTTGTAAACACTGGTGTAAATATATGAAAAATAAACAAATAAATTACACTTTATTGAATACTGCATTATTACATGTACTTGCATATAGCAATTCATATATTTTTTTTGTTAAGTAAAAACAATACTGAATGATTTGTTTTTATTATTTTTTTATTACAAATAAATAAATGAATAAATAAGTAACTTTCAAAAAAAGTAGTTTTTTTTTGGAGTTTATAAATAAATAAATACACACATGCATAATGTACATACATACATTCATACTATTTATAAAAAAAAAGTTTTATTCGTCATACTGATATTGTGGCCTATTTATAAAAGCAATAAACCACTTGAAGTTCTGTATAACAGTGGTTTCCGATGATCGAAGTTGCACGAAGGCTCCTTTCGAGTGGTAAATCACTGCGCAGCACATTGCTTTAGGAAATATTTTCGCACTCCCACACGCTCACACAACAAATAAATTACCATTATTGATGACATCAAAATCTCAACGACCCATCCGAACCCAAATTTTCCCATCGTAATGCATTGGTGGCCAAGTACCCTATGAGGGTTTGTTGCCAGGGTTACAAATGTTACCAAATCTAAATGTCAGGTCACTTCCCGTGTCAGATGGGAAACTTGTGCGTGACGTCAGAATTTCGCTGTACAGAAGAGGGCGGTTCCTCGAAACAAGAGCATGGTGTGGGTTGGGGTTAAAGGTTTGCGTTTGATGTGTGTACGTTCAGGAATGCGCGAGTGAGGTCGCTGATGACACCAAATTGGGCGCTGGTTTTGTGTGCTGCTGTTAGCGGAAGTGGCGTTTAGCAGAAGTGGAAGTGTCATCGCAGAGAGGGGCAGGAGCCATGTGTGCGGGCAACACCGCATGGCGCCCTGTGCTAAAAGCAAAGGCCCAGACCGCAGACGGTTCCAGGGGCTTCCCCTCATGCGGCTCGTCACACTTACTAAACCGTCATGTGCCTGAGTTAACAAACATGGTCAGACTCTCACACAAAAACATGCTTCTAACAACAGAGGCATAACAACCGCCGCTTCAAACTCCCCTGAGTGATAAAACTAAGGCTAGGAGGGTTGTCACGGCAACCGCCCCTTAGCAACGTGACACAGTTACCTGTTAAAACAAAACCTCCGGGCGACTAACACACACTCGCTCACACCTGCTCATCCTACAGCGCAAAGGTTACAGGAGGTTAAAACACAGTTTCGTTTAGACATCGGGTCCGCTTTGAATAAACCAGTTACATGAATCACCAAGGCCCCAAAGAGTATTAACCCTTTAATCAACAACATCTAAAGTTTTGTATGGTTAAAATAAATGTTAAAATGCACCAAAGTACTAACAAAATAGTCATTTAAATATTTACGATATAGTAAATAAATACATTTTTGACTATTAAATTTATTTATTTTTAATTATAATGCAAGCTAGTAAGTGTAATTTTAATAATGCAATCAAATAAAAACAAAAAACTATTTTAAATAAACCAAAAAAAACCCCCAAATATCATTAAACAATGGTGTAATTAAATAATGCTTAATTAATTAAAAAGCAATATTCATTAAATCATTATTTATTCACACCAATGTTTAACACAACGCTAGTTAATCTGTATTATTTATATATTTATTTTAAAAAGTTAATAAAAAACAATAATTCATTGCATATTGGTTGTAAGTGTAAGTATATGAATATAATCAATGTAAATTATGTTTGGTTAATGGTGTAATAAAGCAAATATATGTAAAAAACATACAATATTTACATATATCTCCAAACTAACTTCTAAAATACTCAAATTATAAGTACTAGATTGAAAATACATTAAAAAAATTATATTTTGTTGATGTGTTATAATGATATGTATAATGATATTTTTGTATAATGTAAATGATATACATGCCTCATATACAGTCTATCATATCATAAATACATCTCAATGTGTAATACTTTGTCTATATATCCAAAAAGCGTTAATCATAACAGCTTATTCAAATTATATAGACATTTACTTCTGAACATGTAGTACTTTGTCTGTATACAAAGTATACACTTTTTTTTTTTACACATTTAAGTATAAAGTACATTATGCCAATATGAATATCACCACTAAACAGAATAAAAAAAATTTCAAACTAATATAAAACACATCTGAATTATAGTACATAATATTTCATCTATGTTCCAAAAGAACTTATAGTTAATTGTAAAACTATAACTATAAAACTATATAAAAATGTACTAAAAAATAAGCATACATTATTTTGTCTATAACTAATAAGACCAACATCCTTGACTATTGTGCGTTCTCTTTGTATTTGCTCTGTTGTTTCATCTTTGTTTATAGTATCAAAAGCTTCGGTAAACAGAGTGACAGTGTGCATCTGCTGCGTATCTAATGATTCAGCAGCATCTGTTCGTCTGGCGAGCGCTAACCGCCACGGGCGCGTTCACTTGCCTGTCGTGGCGTGTGGCCTAGCGCACGTGCGCGCACATGCACCAGGAGTTACGCTGAAATTACAGGGTACAAGCACTCCAACCTAAAAGTAAAATGCGGCTCTATGACATTCTACCGTGGTAAACTACAGAATACGGAACTACTCACATGTCGTCAAAACAAGGCCGACCCCTCCCTCGACTCAACTCTCCGCATTCCTGGCCTGCGCAAAAGGTGTGTGCACTTCCACAAATCATTATGAAACACTACATGTAGTGGGTGGAACAATGTTTACATAAAGGAGAGGATTCGCGAGGTAGAATCAGGGTTTAGCATTCTAGTGAAAGTGAGCTTTGAGCTTTAGTACATGTCGGTTGCTCCACAAAGCCGATGCATGCCATTTCGGTATATCATTAGATTGCGGACACGGGACGGTGGCCCTTTAAGACGTCTTTTTTTTTCTCTTCGCGGCCTGTGGGATCTAGTAAAGCTTCATGCAGTTTTGCACTCTGCAGCTCAGACATTCAAATGTTTGCTGATTTAAATAAGCACGGCCATGTAAATGTGCGTCTGAGAGGGTGAGAGAGAAACAGAAAGAAGAAAAAAAAGAGATACATCAATCTTAAAAGTGCCGCTACACTCACTAGTAATCTGTCCTAATCTTAAGCCCCCTTTGCTTTCTCATACTTGCATCTGTGCACAGCTGTCCTTCATTACAAGTTATTGGGTGGATTTTTAAAAGGGTCCTTTTAAAAGGGTAAGATAATGAGTCAGAACCAAAACAAGCACCACAATGCACCTGTCTAGCATAAAAGGACACACAAATAGGATGAAAGTAAAAAAGATGTAGCTCAAGTGCATTATGCTTTTTAAACCCAACAAATAACGATTTTATTCAACAAATGTTCTTCACTCTGATGCATAAGTTGAATAAAGTCATTAATTTAGTTTTCTTTGTGCACAAAAAGTATTCTCGTACTATTGTTGAAAAAGGGACTATTTTAACAATGTCCTTATGACCTTTCTGGGCATTGAACGTTTCAGTTGCCTTACTGTCTAGCTCTTGGATTTCATACAGAATATCTTAATTCATGTTCTGAAGATGAACAAAGATCTTACGGGTTCGGAACGACATGAGGATGAGTAATTAATGAGAGAATTTACATTTTTGGGTGAAAAAAGTTTAAAAGCGTGTAAATTACCAAATTATCACAATGCGCTCCACGGCTCATTGCAGTTTAGTGTACACTACTTATAAATACTAGTGTGCACTATAGTAAGTGAGGTCTTTTATGACTAATGTGCAGTATCACTGAAATAAACTGTTTTCTTACCTGTAGCCATTTGAGATAACATCACGTCACAGGACATAGAAAAGAAACAGAAAACAAAGTTTGTTTAGCTTTTAGTGTAAAATAGCATACATCATAAGCTACAACATACATGTAAGGCGAATTGGTCTAATTCATTCTAAAAGAAACACTTTATTAATATTTTAGCAATTTTTTTATTTTTTTTTTCAGGATTTGATAGCAAGCTGAGAACGGAAAACACTTAAATGCCGTAAAACAAAGCAAAATGAAACGCCACATCTGGACGCTACAGATTACACAGCCATTTCCATTCACATAGAGAGAGAGAGAGAGAGGGAGAGAGAGGGACAGAGAGAGAGAGAGCAACAGCGAGAGCGAGAGAAATTAAAACATGCCAGCTATGCAGAGGGAATATTATCTTAATCTGAAAACATTTAGTTCCAGTAGATGTTGCCGTCAGATTTCCCCTCTCACGCAGGGGCTTTGGGAAGTCCTGTGTGCGCCGTCACTCCAATTACCACAGCCAATGGCTTGCAAGGTCTCGCACAAATGTATTTGTATGCATATTTTTCACCCTCCCTCCATCCCTAAGCCCTTAATGAGAGAACAAGAAAGAAAGAGAGAGATCTTCGGCAATGCTCTTAAAGAAACAACCTAAACCCTGCTACCCGCCCCAGCCTGCTTGATCGCTATCTAGCAGCGCCATTGTGTCTGCGCCGTGCTTGTTTTGCTTTGCGTTTTGCGTACAGAGGTGGGCGCTACGAGAACAGGGTCTCTTCAGAAGCAAATGCTGAACGTTTTCTTATACATCATTGTTTCAGTTGCGCCCACTGCGCAAAAGATTTAGATGTACTACGAGCAAGGCCTGTTTGAGATAAAGGGCAGGGCTCTACGCTTTATTTCTGGCCAAGAGAACGTGACACATATTTCACTGAGTGGCTGTCTGCTTTCGTTTAGGCAACAATAATTGCAGCTTCCAAAAATAAAACGCGCGCCGTATATTTCGCCTGCTGTTTATATCTGTCCAACAGCTGGTCATTTATTGTTTCACAAGCTGCTTCAGCTGTTGCCTGAACTGTAGAGGGTGAATAAAGAGAAATAGATCGACTTAATTAAAAGTGGTATGCAGTGGTATGATTCTCTCTCTCCTGCTTCAAGTCTTTTAAGTTCACCGTGATTCTTTGCCTTTCTCTGTGCACGGCTCAGGGTATCCTGTTTACATACCTCAGGCCTGCACATGAAAGTGAGCGGCTGCAGCAACCCCCGACCAGACATGTTGGAAAACTGCTCGCACAGGCCTGCCATGCCCTCAGACCAAAAAACAGCACAACAACGGCATGGTTGTGTAATTGCAACACAATCGCTGGGAGCCCCTTACTGGATCGAGGTGCCACCAACGGTTGGCAAGGGGGTGAATGACGGGCACACTCACCTGCTTTAAAGAATGAGGGCAAAACTGCATTAGCACTGCTGGAAAGAATAGAAGAAGGGGGTTGCTGTACAGGGTGGTTAAGGCGCGTATAGGAATGGGAATCGTAAGAAATTCAACCACTTATGGTTTCGAATCCATTTGCCAAAAACTACACAAGCGCAGCACACCTGCCACTGGGAAAGGGAATGCGGCTCTAACATGCGGTTGAGATTGAATGGAATTTAACACTTCTGATTTCGATCGTACAATTTGCGTGGAAGAGTTGGCACTGCACTAAAACGGAAGAGGAATTACTTTTTGAAGTGCATGGGCGCATGAAGAAACCATTTCCTTTCCCTTATTTGGGATGAGAACCGTAAAGGAATTCAATGTTCACGATTAAGATTCTAGTTGGCGAAAACTCCATTAGTGTGGCACACCTGTCATTGGGAACGGCAGAGGGGGGAACGTAATTCCTACATGTGGTAGAGGTACATGTTCGCATTTGGGATTTGCATGGAAGAACGTGAAAATTGCTTGAAATTAATCTTAGCACCAGGGTGTCAAATGACCTCTCGGGTCCGAGTGGACAGGAAATGGCGTCAAGGTCCAAAGAAATTATGTTTTTACGTGGCAATTTCGGTTAAGAATTCCATTTAATATAGCTTCAACAAAATATGAATAAGCTTTCAATTCCTAACTATGGCTTAGGGCTGGGCGATTCTTTGCTTGATTCTAAGTCAGTTCTTTGATTAGCAGTAAATCTCAATCAGCTGTTTTTAAAATGCGCGGCAGTTGATACACAGAGCCACAGAGCATTGGCTTTACTGACAAATGCACATGAATTAATCGATGATTAAGTCACCCAGCCCTACTATGGCTGCATGTCTGTTCAATCTTGTTTTGCTTTAATTTTAAATGAGGTCACATCGAGTTGAAAACCAAAACAGCTGGAGCAAACAATTTTACTATCATGTTGTATGGTGCATGCATGTACACCACAGGACATGCACGTGTGCAGATGCCTGGTTTGGGGTTAGAAGTTAACTAGCTGGGCTGAGGTTTTAAGGTGAGGTTTGGGAGAAGGCTTCTGGTTTGGGGTTGCTGGTTAATCTCAGTTTCTTCTTCCTCATCAATTTATACAGAATGCCAGAATTAAATAAGAGGTTAATTCTGATGTTCTTGAATTGGCACAGATACTTCAACAGGTCTGGAGTGTTGATTGATTCAAGGCAGCTTTGTGCAAAATGAACAACTTGATGCAACACAAAGAATGCTAGATAAGAACAATGGTAGGCAAGTGCTTTATCTATGACCAAGCCTTCGGTTACGAGGAAGATGAACATTTGAGTGGCAGCTGTTGTCACGGTCTTGACACCGGGACTTCAACACATAATCAGAATAGCAGGTCCTTTCGAGGCCTGCGAATACAAGTTTGTTTGTCAGTCAAATCTGTGAGAATATTTAAAGTTTTAACAATAACTTCATTGAGGATTCAGAATGAACTGCCGGGTTGGACTGGATTCAAATGTTTTCCTGATATAGTCTTAAGTTTCTACTCTTATATCTGGTTGCTCAAGCTTTTTGAGCAATGCTTTGGCAATCGTTTACAACATCTTAGCATCATGGCAGCCGAATTTTCCATGGCAGGGTTAGGGTTAGTTAAAAAAAAAACGTAATGGTAAACTCGTACACAAACTTCCAATGTTTATTTACAACCTACTTGAATTCATTGTTATACCAAAGAGAGGAAATGATCAGATTGCTAAATCTATCCTAGAGAGGCACTCTGAGTCAGTCGGTGAGTGAGTAACATGGCTCGAGGGTTCAGAAAGGCTACACTGTCTGCCCACAACTACAACCCGTAGGCGGCAGGAAAAGAAAAAAAAAAAAAATCACAGCGCAAAATATTTTCCATTACTCTCTAGCCTCAAAAGTAAAGGGTCAAGTTCACTAAACCAATTTATAAGAGCTGTGCTATGATAAATTAAACAGAAACATCTTTCTGTGCAAGTTAGATTGAAATAATAATCTAACCTCATGTAAAGACATTACGATAAGATTAAAAGAGTTCATAATAATAGGCCACTAACCTACATCATGCACTCTCAATCTAAAACTGCTTTCACATAAAAGCAGTCAGTGGTGTCTTCATTTTACTAAATGTGTGTGTGTGTAGTCCTTAGAAAAGGGAAGTTTTGACTGTCCTGCTGTGAGAGTGAAGACAAAAAAAGGACAACACACACACACACACCTTTCCCCACCTACTAGGTCTCTTTGTCTCTGATGAAGGTTCATCTAGCTTCTTGCTTTCAAAATGTCCACAATGGCTCCTTCCACGGGGCCCCCTAGATAAACACAGGACGCATACACACTCAGCTCCATGCTGACAGACGGGGCTGGCTTAACCAGCTCTCCCTCCCTCCCTTTGGGGGGGGAACAATCCAAACCCGGCACAGACACACACACACTCACTCCGCCAGACCTTGAGCAGCCCCCTCTCACTGACAGATCTGCAACAGTGCTCTCACGCAAGCCCTGCCTCCCCTGAGACACTTCACTGCCAACAGAAAACACACACATACACACCGAACGTCCTGAGTGCGCTCGCATACACACGCATACGCTTGAAACTTTCCTGCCCGCATACACAACTCACAAGTCTCAGGAACAGACATGCACATGCAGGGATAAATGCGCCCCTGAAAACACACATTTTACCACAAAAACACAAGCGATACGCTATCTTCGCATGAACTTCAAGGAAAAACTTGCGCATCCGAGCATCGTCCTTAATGCACCCCTGTAAACAGGAAGTACAGTCTATCTCTTCCTGCGCAGTGCAGACGAAAATGCTAAATGGTGAAAACGATGTGGTAGAAAGGAGCGGAAGAGTGCTCGAGAGGAAGAGTATAGTGCACCGGGGCGTCCAATGACCTCTCGGGTCCGAGCGGACGGGAAATGGTGTCGAGGTCCAAAGAAAACTGCTCTCACCCACAGGGCTTTCTTTATCTGTCTTGACTTACAATGCTGATATTGTTCTCGCGCTCAAGTTTTTCCCCTTTCTTTCTTCTCGTTAACACCCCTCACACTGGGAGTCTCTTTTTTTCAGTTTAGGTTTTAGTGTCATTCGACCCTGTTGTCTTTCATTGTTGTTTGTCCCAATGGCGTAGAGGAATGAATAGATGTTGGCCATGGCTCCTAGCATATGGAAGTCTAAGACTTTCAAGACTATCCAAATCTTCCCAAGCTTTTTATCCGTTCTGCCTCAACACTCTGCTTAGCTCCCAGGGTCCGTTTTGTCTGTTAGGAACTATGTAATGTTGGAGGAAGCAGGTAGGTATGGGGTGGTAATGTGAAAACTGTAAAATCTTCTTGACAATATGCCAAAATGCTTAAGATAAACAGACAGTAAAATCTCCTTGTCAACTTGTTCTGTAAACCTTCATTCAAAACTGCAGGGACGGGGTGTTGACACGTCTGCTAATTTTCAGCTCCCACGATACGAAGGATCACTTCCTGATAAGCTAATGACAAGAGGCTGTAAACAAATAGATAGGCTAGGTGTAAAACACCTATTTTTATGGTGTAAATTCACCATATATTTTGACAAGAGTCAATAGCTCTAATGTTTTGCCAGGTAAACATTGAGCTTTTATGGTTTGTGCAAAATCGATTACTCTTAGCAGATGCAGCTTATTGGTTAAGAGCTATTCGATAGTTTTCAACGACGCCACTGATGTCTGGCATATTGTTTGACATAAGTTTTAAAGTTATGTATACAGAGCAAACACAGAGCGGAGTTATTATTAGGCCTTGCTGTTCCTTTTCTGCTCTTGTTAAATGAACAATCACTTACTCAAACACATATACATTAAAAAAAAAGTTAAGTAGATGTAGCTTAAGTTCAAAGTAGCGGAAGTGATAAAACAAGATCACTTAAAAGGACTAAAACTAATTTCTAGCTGCCTCAGATCTACCATCATCGCAATTACGCAACCTGTAAGTCGCTCAGGATAAAAGCAACTGATGTCGCCAAGTGAAAAGCAAACAAGAGTATAAAGGCTAATAATTGCACTTTCACCGGCTTGTCCCTGTTGGAGAATCTAGTTTAAACTGGAAACATGCTAGCTTGTCCAAAATCAATGCGATGTCCTTGTTTGGCCTTCCATGTGTTCAAAACCAGCACAACTGTCCTTAGCTCATCTGTCAAGGGTTGCTTGTACATGCTATAATGGACCAGCTAAAACCCTAGTAGGACGTAACAAAACAAGCTAACAGCTACACAATTCTTGCAGAAGCCTTACAGGGTGAAGATAATATTTGCTTCTCTATTGCGTTGAAACAGTTTTGTTTCTGCAACTCGAGAATCACATCCTTATTTTTTTTTTAAAAAAGGAAGGGAAGTGGTGAACTTCCAAAATCCAAAGTGGAAGAGTATCAAGAGTATCAGGAAACATCTTTTTCCTCTTCAGAAACCCCAGATAATGCTGATCATCCCGACAAAAGACCTCCCCTTCCTTTCCGAGTTTCTCTCTGTCGTCCATCCCGGTCTGTCTACTCCATGTGGCTTCAATAAGAAGAATCTGAGGTGGATGAGGTGACTTTTGTGTGCGTGTTTGATAAAAGGAACAAGGAAAAGACGACATCTTTGTGATGGAGGGATCACAGACAGATGAGTGGAAAGGTAGCATGCAGGTGAGAAGAGGAAGAAAAGTTGTGGATTGATGACTGCAGATGCATGGCAGTCTGACAAACATTTCCCTTCAGGCAATACAAGAAGAACAGAAAGTCAACCAACCACCACGTTGCAACAATCCTGCAATACTGTACACCTCAAAGCTAGCACTGTACTGTTTAGCGCTAGTTTGCTAAGCAAATTAAGAAATTCAAAATTTTTAAAAAGACTTTTCTTTTGCTGTCTCTCATGCTCTGTCTGAACAAAGAGTACTTCCTGTGTACACAGAGGAAATTAAGCAACACGTTTAACAGGTTTCTCCTGGTTAGGAATGATCAAATGATCAAACCGTGCACGTTCCAACACATGTGTAAGCACATCAAAGTTCAGGATTAAGAATCGAAAAGGCTGTCAGGCTAACCGCCTCGGGCCATCACAGCACATCATAAAAACCCCCCAACTTTCAAGAAATTCACCACATGGTCATGTGACGTACTGACAAACATTTGAGGTTGAATACATCAGCATTATGCAAACGGAGAATGGTTTTACCGCTGTCACACTAACTGTGGAAATTTTCTATAATAACACTGCCTAGAATACGGTATTTTGGGGAATAATACCAAGTAAGTAAAAGTAATGAGGTGGTAATATGGTTCAGTGATGGCAAAACTATGGTGCTTACTAGGCTTCCATGATACTTATACACATGTGTATATTTATATTAAGGCTGGGCGATTTAAAAGTCGATTAATTCATGCTTTTTTTCAGTAAAGCCGGTTCTTTGATTAGTGGTAAATCTCAATCAGCTGTTTTTAAAATGCGCGGTAGTTGATACACAGAGCCGTAGATCACTGACGAGCTACGCAATTTCGCATTCAAAAATCGGAAATGAATCGCTTCTGATTCTGAAGACGATTTACCGCTAATCAAAGAACCGGCTTTACTGACGAAATGCGCATGAATTAATTGACGATTAAATCGCCCAGCCCTAATTTATATATATATATATATATATATATATATATATATATATAATTGGATTGTTTCTGCCTTTAATGGTATCAGGGAAGGTCTTTCTTTCCTCTTTTTTTTTTTGGAGGCATCCTTCACAAAAAAATTCTATGGTAATACTTATTTTGTTATTTTACCATGGAAGTAATGTAGTACCTTGTAATTACCAAACTCATGGGTATCATATTCTTTTACATGGCATTCTAAGTTACTTCAAATAATTTAAACTATACTTTCATGGCACATCTCCAAAGAGTTGTGGTTTTACCATGGTACCATGTCCAATACAATCATAGTGGTACAATAGTACTTTTTTGTTAGCATGAAAAGGATGCTTTATAAGGAAGTACTATAGTAATGTGCCATGGTAGATCCATTGTATTCTTGGAAATATTATAAAGTAACTTATAATAACCACATGAATGGGTACCATTTTTATTTATATGGCATTCCAAGTTACAAATATGCCAATGTGGTACAGTTTTTAACAGAGACATGGTTACTATGCAAGGTTATTATACAGTGAAATTTCATAAGACTCAGGGTTAACCACCCTGCATTTTTTGGTTTAGCCATTTCCTATCCGTTACAGTTTTATTAGCAAAAATGACTGATAGCATGAAAACGACTCATGATTTTTCTTCCACCCCCCCCACCCCACCTCAATCTAGCCACTTCCCTACTAACCTTGGCTCACATTTATTGGAGCAGGCCCAAATGTGCTGTGTGGCATCGTGTTTTAGCGGGAAAACCCATGAAAATCACAGCATGAGGCGAGGAGTAGCCGCAAGCCAGAAAAGCGCTCAGCCACTAACATCTGGTGGCAGATCTACACTGACACTCATGTCTAGTGATTCATACTTAAGTCTTATGCACATGATGAAGAAAACAAGCTGCTTGGTGCTGAGCACAACATACCACACGAGTGAAATTACTGCTCCGGGTCTGCATGATACAGTCATTGAAGAGCGCTACAACCTGGAATTATGGGATTACTCATCATGCCAGCACATTTATCACTTCTGAAAGATCAGAGAACAGGGACATCAAAAATGCTTGTGTTTTGAATCCAAATTGGTGTTAAAGCCTTAAAAACTAAAAAAAAAAAAAAAAAGTATAAAACAAGTTTTGTCTGACCGGAAGATGTTTTAATTAAAATGGTACATTTTCTTTTATTTATTATTACTTTTTTTTTTAATCAATTATCACAATTATTTTACACATTCAACTAATATCTAAATAAATGTTACAATTATTGGATACATAAAAAAATATATTTTATATTTTAATTATTATATTTTAAATATTTTATTTAAATTCAAATGTACACACGTTTTAAAATTGTTAAATAAATTCCAAATATATTAAATTTATATAATTAACACCATATTTGACTTTGTGGCATCAAAATGTATGGTTTGGTATCTGCTACTGAAATTTTTGTATAAAGACAACCTAATAACAGAAGACTATTTTCTTCCTCTCTTTGTTTGTTCCTGATCCCTGACATATTCATATATTTCCAGTGACTACCAAGGCATTATGATACCTTTCTTTCTAACCTTCTCTCTCAAAAAGAAGGTTATGCTGGCTCTTTATCATTCTTGGGCCTGTCTCCACTTGAGTAGCCAAGCTCTGTGTTTTGACTGTGATGATCTTAAAAGCTTCGTCTTGTGTTGCTGATAGGCATGCTTGTTGATGCTATCGCCACCTCAAGTGTGGGGGAACACTGCAGCATTTGTTGTTTTCGTGTTATGAGCCTGCGAGAGCCCCATTTGGATTAGCACTGCAGCTTTACTATTTCTCCTTTTTAGTGGGTGTAAAAACAGCGTGTTTTAACCACATGTGGTTGTGACTTGCTAGGCAGACAAAAAGCGAAGAAAAAAAGTTGCCATGCTTGCAAGTCATGCTTTAGAAAGATGGGTATATAAACAATGGGCCACAAGAAAGAGACGCTATAAATTTGAATGATGAAAAAGTTGGTTTCATATTAGTGGGCGACCTGGTTTGCATACGAGTGCTACTGGGTAACAGAAGTTACGTGTACCAGGATATAAATAGAGACAGCATCACCTGAATGAGAATTACCTTAGGCTACATGGCTACAAAGAGCCTTATTATCATGGTATTTCAGATGAGTGTCTCAGGAACATGTCAAAGAGATGTGTACTGTATGTCTGTGAAAAGCACTAGTTTGAAAACTGGAGTACTGGGTTGATTTATTTTGCATACCTGAGTACATCACGCTACATTTGAATCGACAGAAATGTAACATTTTTAAAGAATGCACCTATATCTTGTCCTTCCCTAATGTGGTTTATAGAAAAAAAAATTCTAAGATGAATATATCGTCAAAGTTAGATCAGGCCTGTAGTCCTGCAAAACAAATGCATTTTTGTTCTTGAATTAGTACATCAAAGTAACAGGGCGTAATATAAATGTGTGCATGTATGAGCTGAGAATTGAGACCCCTGCTGGGGTTGTTGTTCTCTGGCGAGACTGATGACTAAACGTTCACATCAAAGGGCAAAAAAAAAGAGATGCCGACCAAAGCATGCTTTCAGATTCAGAGACGCGGCAGGTCATCCGGCGGTAAGAAGAACAGAAAATTGTGAGTCTTTCCTCTCTCTGTTCTTACTTTCCGAAGCCTCTGGTGTTAGTCTCCACTGACTCATGCCAACACAAATATTGATGTTCCGAGTCCATCTGTCTTGTCTCCCATCAACAAAAGAAAGGGCAGGCTCTTCTGACCGAGGACAATAGGAGACAGAAAAAAAAAACCCAAAACAAACACAAATAAGGGCAGGGAAAACAAAACCTTGAGCAGGACAATAGTGCATGTTGCTTTCATGGTCTTAAAAAATTAAATCAGGTGTTAGCACTGGAAGTCCAACTAGAATTGACAGGACTTGGGAATACTGAGGTTAAGAAAAAACGCTGAAACATTTTTGTTTCGTTTTCTTGGCTGCTCTGCCATTCCGTCCTTCAGAAACAAGGAATGAAGGAAAGCAGAAACCAAAGTTTTGACAACCCCTCAAATTCCTCAAACAAAACGCAAGAAACCTACTTAAAGAAAAGAAAGCGTTAACACTTTATTTTTAAAGTGACCTCAACCTGTAATAAAGACATTTCTTGAAGTTTGTCTGAAAAAACAGGGTAAGGACCATCTTTCCTCATGCAAGATTAAAGTCTAAACTTCATGGTGTTGCAAAAGATGTTCAACATCAACCATTAACTGCCCCATTACTAAAAGCATGCCACTTCTTGTTCCACAGAAACCTCTTAATTGTCCAATCAAGATTGTGTTGAGGAACGATGAGTGCCTTGACCTCAAGGAGAAGATGTCTGATTTAATACCACTTCTGAACTCTGACACATTCTAGACACTGTGAACATCTGAAGAGGAACAAAAAAAAAAAAAAAGCTGATAGACAAAGCCACCAACGGTTCCACCCAAAATCAGGCAAGCAAGTATGGGGAAAAGAATAAAGTGTGTGCTTCTATTAAAGCAGAATTTCTGAGAGAGACCCCAAGTGGTCTGGAGGTCTCCACTACCTGCAGCGCCCCCATAGCGTGCCGGAACGCCTCAGGGCTCTGAGCACCAACCCTTCCCTCCCTCAGCCCTACCACCCTCAACCTTCCATCTATTTACCGTCAGGAACGTGGTGATCTCTACTAAGATAAGACGCAGAAAATGCAGCTCAGAAAAAAAAAACAGAAGGAGAAAGAGCGAGATGGAAATTTGCAGCAAGTACAAGGATGAGGCTACAAGCTTTGAACAGGATAGAGGCATAGAAACTTGTTTAAACATTGAAAGGGCAAAGATGAAGAGCAAGAACTTTAGGAACAATGAACTTTTCTTTCCTGGAATCTTTCTGCCTGTCTCATACTCTGGGCGCCGCAAAAGTAGTTTTGAAGCAGACCGATTCATCCCTAAGGTCAAAGCCAAGCTAGACCAATGACACACCACATTACACTTCAGACAAGGACCATTGTATGCAGTGACTCCTCCAGACCTGACCCTCATCAATACACAACGATGCCCTGGCCCCAGTGCATGCTGGGAACGCAGTTCACACAATATCCCGTTTGTGCATCTCACCGTGGGACCGAATCTTGTGGTTTTTCTCAATCCAACCTTCTAGGTCCTTCCATCTCCAGCCTTGGATGATGGGAGGACACCAACAGAGGATCCATTCTCTGCAAAGGCTGTGTTTGACCTGCTAGAAGCCAGACACAGAGGAATCCGTAGCCCTGGGCACGCCTCTCTCTGCGTTTCATAGCTAGGGACGAAAATAGACAAGCTAATAAAGAAGTTACTGTACTCGTAGCCTTGATTCAATTAATACTGTTGGGGAGGGATTGAAAATAGCTTGGATTGGGCCTATTCAAGCCTCACTATTGAGGACACAATGTTATTTCCTGATATTACAGCAATTATTTATGTCCCAGTCCCCAGTCCAATGTGCACTCTTTTGAAAGAGTAGCAACACATATGTGAGGCTGAAACCAACAGAGCAATGCCAGAAAGACAGGAAAGGATGGGGCAATGAAGGAAGTAGGCATTTGTCTAGCACCTCTGTTCGGATACGTCTACCAGATGCTCCCAGTGCTGCCCTTTTCCTGCCAGCATGTCTATCACTCGCCTACCTTGCACGTTCTTTCAAAAGAACCTGTGAAATGACTGTCTTACCACAATACCTAGTGTTTCCTGTCTGTCGCAGTTTATTTATGCTGCACACACTGCAGCAACACCAAACACTGTCTGCTTGAAGGGCCTCACGCTGCCCTCGTTTCTCTACTTCACACATGTGGTTAGTAGCGCCGTTGCGCACAAACAAACTCATGGAGACACATATTCGATCTCTTTGGTGCTCTGTGGATCTTGCGGGCAGGTCAAAAATAACCGGTCTTCTTTTGGACTGTCTGCTTCAGGCTTAGCTCACCTTTCCTGTGCCTGTCTTGTTCTCGCTCTGTTTTCTGATCTCCCCCAAACGCCTGTTTCTAATCGTTGCTATTTTAGTACAACAATAAAAGGAAGCTTTGCTGGGGCAGCAGGCTGGAACATTTGGGGCTCTGTCGAGCCTTTGGTGGTCTGTTTGTTTGGAGACCCGATTTCAAATGAAAAACGTAAAAGGGTGGTAGAGGAGAAGGCAACGACTTGATGAATTTCCACACAATACACAGCCAGTTCCTCAGAGGAAAAGGAAGTAGTGAAGAGTAGAGTCTGGCAGTGAAATGATGACAGGTCAGAGACCTTTGAGATGACACTAGCCAAGACCTTCTGTCCTGCAAAAACAACTTCTAAACTGGGTTATTAACGAGTCTCTCATATGCACATCCAGACTGGACAAGTACCCTGCCAACTGTCTGCCTGTGTGTTTGTTCGGACAGGCTCAGCATGACAGAAAAAGGTGGGGAGTCCAGTACGTTGTCTGATTCAGCACTCTTTATGCCAAACTTTGCCTGTTTGTCTTCCTTGCCCACTGATGGTGCCAAGATGACTCCCAAAATATTTCCCATAAGGCCCTTTGTCTTTTCACAATGAAATTCTCTGCATACACTTCATAGCTGCCACACTTACTCAGCAAGGAGTTCAAGAAAAGACACATGCTTTCTGCCACTATCATGTTCAAAAAGCAAGATAACAGAGGTAAAGATAAAGAACATCTGACCTGTGACTGGGTACGAGGAGAAAGGTCAATGTGTAAAAGTCTTTTTAAACAATGGACAATTGTTGTAATTAATTACACAAAAGAAACCACCTTTGGTAATTATGGTAGTAAAATCGAATACTATATCCCGATATTGTGTTAAATACCAACGCATAAAGACACGTGGGCATAGCACATGAGGGCAAGACTTAAGTCTTGTCACATAATCATCTAGAAATGATAAAGTACAGCAACCCATGTCATTTGGGCTATTTTTATCATGCGTACGTGTTTATAAGTGTATAAGCCTGTCATTTTGTTATGAAGTCTTTATATCTAAATCTTACACCTCCAAAATAGCTTTTTTGTCCTCTGGAGAATATTCTGTTTTCAAACTACTGTTTTATTATATCAGTTAAATATTCTAAATATCAGTGAAAGACATCGATATTTAATTTTAATTTTTTTGTTTTACACTGTCTGTCTTCAAGACTACTTCACAGTCCTGACTACAGTACAGAATCCATCACTCACAAACACAATACTACATATGAATTTCTATGGAAAATTAAAAAAAATACAGTATCTCTTAGACAGTCATTACAGATGGTTTTCTTCTGGGAACTACTAATTTAACCTTCCGTTGGAAGGTTTCCCCTCCACATTATTTATAGAAACTTGATTAATTCCATGAGAAGATCCTACGTCACTCCTTGCAAGGTCATGTTGACATGTTTTTCTGAGCCTTTTCTAAAGACACACAAACAAACAAGCATTTATTGGCTAAAGATCTGAAACCCTCAGAGAAACTGATCCTGAACTCTATGTGGGTTATTTACGAAACCTTTTATCCAGCAGAAAGTAAAATGAAGAAAAACCAAGCCTAATTTATGATATCAAGAAAGTTAAGTAAGTTAAGGACCCCAAACCAGACTAGCATGTGATCTTTCAGCTCCCTTGCAAATTTCTAGAGATAATAAACATGTCAGCTGAGGTCACAAGTTCCTGGCGCATTATTCATGTGACATGGATCTTACGGTGAACTGTGTAAACAAATTCAGTAAAACTTTACTTCCTACTTAAGATGCTACATAAATTAATAAAAGATAAAACACCATTAGAAACTGAATCTCAATTCTGAGAAGCATTTCCAAAACCATCAGTCATTTAATGGAGGGTGATATGTGGGAGTGTAACAGAACTTTACCAGTCGCAACAGTGAACTTGAGATATTAATCAATTTAACTTAAATTTACTGGGAAGCTATGAATAATCAAAAACGTTTAGCACTCTGAGTGGGAGTTTAGCAGTTATTCTGACTCAACTTTGATACTTGCACGTGGCAACATGAGTTTCAATCCCACTTGTGACATCTCCTGAATCTGTTCCCCCTTCCCCATATAATTTCCTGTCCTTTCATCCTTGCTCACACTTAATGCAGTAATACCATAAACAACACTGGCTCAACAATATGTAAAAATATGAACTTGAATATCTAAGATATGAAATATGAAAGGCTGAAAAAAAAACAAAAAAACGACCATCTTGTTAATGCACAAAACTGCAAAAGTTATCAACAAGATGAAAACTATATAATAATAAGATTTTGATCTCACCATTGAAGAAGCTCTTGACCTTCAGGTATCCAACACTGAGTCGAAGCACCGACAGTTTGTCCAGCCGTGCACGGACATCTTCTGAGAAGGGTAGGAGGTTGGTCAGCTTGTCCAATTCACTGTTCAGCCGGTCTCTGTGCCGCTTGGAGGGGTTGGATTTCACACCATCGGGAGGTGGTGGTTTGGGTCTGGAAGAAGAAAGCGATGAAAAAATTTGGTTACATTGCTTGTTACAGACTGTGATAAGCCCATAATACTTGTAAGTCTTGTGGCGTCTAGCTATTTCAACATCTTATGGAACGCAGGTGGCCTTGATGGGAAAAGGTTCACAAGGAAATATTTAGGAAGAAATGTATAATGCACAAAAATCAGAGCTGGTTTATCATTGCTTTCGTAGTCTTGTGTAGCTAATCTATGGTAGCGTTCATTAGCCAAGTTCTGCCCATGACACAGTTTGAGCGACATGTCAAACAACCAATCACAGCTTGTTTCATTCAGTTTTGCATTCCGGGGAGTGGAAATGTCGCCACGATAACAGAGTGTGTATAAAACTCTGGGATGTACACAAAAATTCTGTAATGTTAACAAATTTTTTTTGCCAGCTGTGGTTACCAGAATAACATTTACGGCCACAAACTGTAAATTTTACAGAATAAAACTGTAATTTACAAACAAGAAAATTTGAAAGTAAACCAAGAAAATTCAACAGTGCACACTGATATTAAAATCAGTTTTGTACCTTTAACATATTGACAACCACCATAATATTGGTGGTAAAAGAGAGCCACATGAAGACTCAAAACTCATCACAAGTAGCTTCGCCACAAGCAGAAGTATATACTAATATATAGAAGGTGCAGTCATTCATCCAAACATAAAACACGATCATAGAAACACACATGACACGTAAATAATGCAATAAACATTAATTAAATAACAGAAGATGTAACAAAGCCCAAATGTACACGACTGATAACAAAAAATATTAAAAACCATGATTATTTAAGCAAATGTAGAGTGTCATGAAGGGAATTCTGGGAATATAATTTTAGTTTTTGACTGTACATCTAAAAACTGTAAAATTAACAACATTTTACTGTAAAATTACATTAAATGACCGGTTAGATGTTTTACAGTTTTTCCCTGTATACAGTATGGAAATTTACTGTTAACCTATTATTATCTATTAGCATTTTTACAGCATTTAACAGTTAAAATTACATTTATTTTTTACAGTGTATTTTAAAGGGCCCATGCCATGAACTTTAAATATTCCACATACTTTTTAAAATCCAGCATTTAATTGATCCTGATAAGCGCTAAACACATAAGCTTCCTTCTTGTGTGAGGGAGTTTGTCTTCACATCCTCTTGGTTTCCAGGCAGACCGTTAAAGAATGCGACACATGCATCTCCCAGAAATCTTGTATAATTTAACCAATCTGATGACGATTTCGAAACTCCTGAAGTGTTTCCACTTTTGTGTGCCATATGCATCAGACGTTTAGTCAACGTTCTGTGGGGTGAGACTTTTGTTTTGGTAGAAAGCTACCTATAAATATGCATAAATAGCTAGGAGACAGTGTGATATGTGAACTTCCGATATTCAACCTCGGTATTTTGGAGTTGATACTAAATAAAACAACGATGGCAACTGAACAGTCTTGCTCACATCGGCTTTCGTTGAACACTGGTTGGTGAAATGTAAAATATTGAGATGTGAGGCCTTTTCTGTTTAGAAACTCACCAGATGCACTGCATTATCTGCATGATTTTGTTGTTTTACGTTTTCATTTATTGTGAATGCTGAAAAAAAAAACCAAAAGCAAACAAAATAACGATGGGGTTTCATGGTATGTGATGCTTGGACGTTACAGAGTTTAGGTTTATAAGCTCTGAACAGAATTATTGAAACCTTAAAAGGGCTTTTCTCCTGCATGCTTGCAGCATTACATAGATGTCTGAAAGGTCTTAGCTAATCACAGCTCGGTTTATCTTCACTGTAGACAGCCTTGCGTGAAGTTGCACAAGTCACTGTTTTCATAACAAATCTGATCTCTAGATTCGTATTAATTGACGAAATAGCACTGCAAAAAAGCTGTCTGCCAAGATAACTTTAAAAAGCTGAGGTTTATGCTCACTAAGTTTTAAATATCAAATCAGAAATATATATATAAACAGAGTTTCACTGTTTAAGTACTAACACAACTGTCTGCTCTGACATAAAACCCATTATCTAAACTTGAGGACTCTTACTGGAATCATGGCCATCAAAACTATGACTGTAACTCAACCTCGTACTGCCTTTTCATTGCCTGCCAGCCCAGAAGACTAAGAGCGGTAACTCTAGCCATCCGAGCCGGACCCTAATTATGTTTTCCCAGAAAGTAAAACTAACCTACGAAAAAAAGAGCCTGCGGGGACAAAAGACCGCGTTCAGCCCCTTCCTTCCCCTCCGGCCCTGGGCTCCAGATCTCTAGAATGACACGAAGGAGCTCGTCATTGTTGGCGCCTTATTGATTCACCTACTATTTCATTTCTCAGGAGATGCCATTCAATTGAACGGCCTTCGATTGTGATCTCTGAGCTAGATGTGTCACTCAATTTACAGCCAAAACAAAACCGAAATGCTATCATAATGAAACTTCATCCTCCATCCTTTTAGGTGTGGCTTGCTATTTTTTTTCCCTCTCCAAATGGTAATATTTCAGGGCTAACAGTCCATGGACAATACATTACAAAGTATGTATAAATGCAGCTTTTTGAAAATAATTGACATAGTATCTGTATAATTCACACATATTATTGCAAATTAAACGTTTTGGAAAAATAATATTTTAGCTTTTTTTTCTTTATTTGTATTAGCTTTTTTTATATATATATATAAATTTTGACATTTATAAACAAAATAAATACAATTCATACATTTGACCTGAAAGGCCGATATAAAAGTGAATAATAAAATTATAGTACAAAAATAAAACTGCAAACAATTTTTTTTTTAACATTGGTATGGAAATACAAGACAAAATAAAATAAAATCTATATTAATAATAATAACATTTATACATTTGCCTTGTACATAAAGATCAATACTAAAACATAAAAAAAGGTATTTCAGCTAAAAACTAAGCAAAAATGAATTTGAATGTTGCTGTCATTCCACTGACAACATTTCCAGAGCAATTAAATGTTCTCGAGTCCTCTTTTAACAATTTAACAAAATGAAAAACACATGGAGACAGTAAAGCAAGGTCATAGAGGTCTTTGTGAGTCCATCATGATGGTCAAATAATCTTTTAAAGCCCGGCCTCACAACGAAGTCTCTTGTGCGTAGCTACATAGCAGTACTAAAACACCAACTAACCATAACTTCCTACTGAAATTTCTAATTGTTTTCAGCTTTACGGTGTTTGCAATTACCAACATGGTGGCTTTGTTCTATTGGTCTATTGTCCATGAAAATTTGTTTGGAAAGTCCTATGGACTTTCGACATTCCTCCTGAATTACAGTACATCTGATCCAGTGATCGGAGTTCTGATCATGTGGACCTCCCAAAATTTACTGTGGTCACTGAGCTTGGCAAAGGATGTTTTTTTCTGTATTGAAGACATCACTAAAGAGGCAACATCTGAAACCTCTCATTCTTTCTTCTATCCTCTAGTGTACATGCGTTTCGGGCCAATCACATGAGGTATGACATCATGACTGTTTTCCTCTTGCAGGTCCCAACATGCAACAGGGTTTCTCATGCTGCCTGGAATACACAGAGGACCATCCGAAGACTCATCTCTTTGTTCCTGCTGTGTCGCATTCTTTTAATGCACATTTCTCTGCGCATTTGCGCCTTTTCTATACATACAACCGATTCTTTCTTTTCCCTCTCTTTCCTTTTAAACTTGGCACCCGTCCTGAAAACTCTACCACTGGAAAGACGGTTTCAAAACGTTTGCAGTCACTGTTGCACAACAGCTTTTTTTTGTCTGCATGTGTTGCGTTGCTTGAAAGGTTTACTGAGGACACCGAGAAAGAACAATCTGAAAGCATTTGGCAATCTAGCTTGAGAAAAACTTTACTACAAATCCCATGTTACATTCCTGCAAATCTCTGTCTTGGTTTTCCACATCCTCGAAACAGTAGGGAAAGTTGTGTTTCGATACACCATTAAAACATTTGAACCACTCTTAATTAGGACTATTAAAGTATTGTATCAGAACAATTATAGTCTTTAGAAAATACCTGAAATTTACGAAAATACCAGAATTACGTAGCAGCATGCATGCATAATTAAAACACAAATAATTTAATAATAATATAAATAATAAATAAAAGTCAGTCCAAGTGTGTCGAAGCTTTTGAAAGCTGGTGTTTTTATCTCAATCTGCTGCCCATCCAGTTGCCAAGCTCCTTTTGCATGGTAACATGAAAACAGTTTTGAGATCAGAAAAAAAGGGTGAATTCAGCCAACAGTGGTTGTTTTCCACCCGATAACCTCAGCTGAAGCTCAGCCACATCTGGTTTTGATCAAAAACCCAAGTTGCGGAGACAAAAAAAAGAGAACAGAACTAAAATTGGCTCCAATGGCATGCATTCAATGCATCACACTGCACCAGCCACAGCGACTAAGAAGGGCTGCAAACTGTTACATTTGTTAAGATTTTAATAGCATCTAGAATTTAAATGTTAACCGATTTTTAAATATATTTAAATAGTGCAGTTATTTAAACTGTAAACTGAAAAAGCTTAGTTAATAGCTTGTTCAAATAAAAAGATTTTCTAGCTATACCGCCTGGTCCTGAGGTCAGCGGGGACAAACTCAAGTTCTGTCACCACACTGGAGTCACTGTGGCAAACTTTATCTGGCTGAGTGGAGACACATCAGCATCATTATCGAGTGTCTGCTTTCCTCATAGGTTCCTTGAGACAAGATTTGTGGGTATTTGAAGTGACGGACAGGCTGAAACTCTAGTCTGTGAGGGAGGGACGCTCTGCTTTGGTGCTGACCCAAATTTCTTTCAGCACACATCAAAGCCTAGTATCAATGTACCCGAGCTCCCGTGCCAGAAATACCCATCTCAAAGGCACAGCGCAGTAAACATGCCTTTTCTAAGGCGCTTTGTCAGGGTGCAAACTGCCTTACATCACAACTGGAGGCGGGACCGTCTTGTAAGCAATTAACAAACCATCTGATCTTTATTCACGCAAATCTGTATTTAAATAAATGATGCAGACAGTTTGAATTACAGCTAATAACCCTGCTGACTTCAGAGTTCAGGTCTATTTTCCAATTTGGTCATACTTAAAGGCATAATTTTGGCCAATTAAAACTTAAATAGGTTCGTTCACCTGAAAAATTCATAATCAGTTACAGTCTACTCACCTGTATGACTATACTACTTCTGTCGAATACAAAAGATGTTTTTTTAGTTTCTTGCCATGCAGTGGAAGTCAAAAAGAAGATATTTTATTATCCATACAATGAAAGTAAATGAGGTTCAACACAAAATACTAAGACCCCACTGACTTTCATCGGATGGCCAAAAAAAAAAGAAGGATAAAACATTCTGCAAAACATCTTCGTTTTAGGTTCCACAGAAAATTTTTATTTGATTTCAGTTTCAAACTCTATCAACTGTTGTTTTATATATAACCGTTGACTCATAACACCAAAAACTGCTTTGCACTCTTAAAAAACAGAGGGGGTAGGGGGTTAACGGCATTTTTCAACTCTTCATCTATTTTTACTTTAAGGCATCTGTCAGATATCAGTATTTGCTGTATAACTTCTACCAATTTCAACGTCTTGCTGAATTTCCCAAACTATACAATTTGAAGGTTCAACTGCAAGAGGTTAGCCAGTGTATTATTTGCACCTATGATTTTGATATTCAACGGTTAGAACAATTTGTACACCACTGTTTAAAAGTTTTAGGTCTGGAAATGTTTTCCTTTAAGAAATTGGTTTCATTTAGGAAGGTTGCATTACTTTTCATGACAATTTCGAAGTGATGTTGACATTCTCAACCCGTGGCTGAGATGCTGAAAACTTGAAGCTGTTTTCAGCAGAAGGGTGAGGTTAGTCGGTTCATTACTTGCGCCTATGTTTTTGTTTTTGCATAGATTAGAAGTGAGGAAATCTTGACAAGGTTCTTTAGAGAGAGAGAGAGAGAGAGGTTCTACTGTTCTACAGCATTCCAACTTCCAGCTACGGTGGTGTAAAGGCAGGAGTCTGGTTACACTCCCTCTCAATACCCTCTTTGTGTCAGTCGCAGTCTTTGGCTGCTCCAGCGCCTCGCCACCCTACTGGCTGGTTTGGACGTCTATCAGCACGCTAAAACATACACTGCAGTTCAAGCTCCAGTAAGTAGCTATTCTGAAGTGTGGACATACCGTGCAAAGGTCGTTCGTCTCCTGCGCCAATGACAACCGTAATATACACATAAACCAGTGGGTGGGCCTGACGGGGCTGTCAACAGGTATGGGGTTCTGCACCACTACACTCTTATGGGACAGTTTGTAGGCCAAATACACTGAGTGCACATCAAATTATCACACAAATCCCTCCTGCCCATCAACTTAAGTGATATATATCAGCAATAAACACTTGAATCCTAAAACAAAATGCCTGATAAATAAACAGTCACACGTTACATTAATGTTCATGTTGCAAGATTACTTGAGTATACTGTGAAAACGTGCAGTTGGTTCCCTAAAAAGCCATTTTAACCTTGCCTAGAACCATGTAAAAGTATGCTATATTCTCTATGTATAATGTATTTCTATATATATATTTTTTTTTTTGCAAACACAATGATTTTTATTATTATAAAACAAGTTCGTTCAGCAATAATTGTCACTTCTGCACTGTGACTCAAATGTCTTCAGTTCAATTTAAAGTGGCAGAAAGCAAACTAGACATGACTAGACACACCACTTTGATTTTACAAGGCAGAAATTACACTTAATTTTTAAATGTTACATTTTAGTTTGTTACTACAGTAAATAAAATATTCCCGAGATTCACAAGAAAGTCAAAAATCACCTCAGTCAAAATATATTTTGTAATATTTTTACATAATAATAATAATGTTATTAATCATAAAATGTAGTGGAATAATTAAAATAGCAACAAACACATTTGATGTGCGATAGAAAAGTAAACACAAATGTATTTTTTTGTTTTGCTCTTACATATGCAACCGCAACTATTAAAATAACAGCAAATACTTATTGGTAACCTGACACTGAAGAACAAATTAAACTAATTTTTTTTAAATGAATTATCTAAACCTAATTGTATATTGCCATTATATTAAAACATTTGTCCCCTTACTGTCTAAATAGTGCCAAAAAACAAACAACCAAAAAACCTTTGATTGCTACCAATATTAAAAAATATGCTTGATTTGACCATTTGATAATATTTATATCACCTGACAAACTGCTTTTACAGTGTACTTAAAAAGAAACTGCTGTGGATCTGCTTGGTTAGCATCCATACTATTATGATCCATTATATTTGCATGCATTATATGTAACAGGAACACTGTGCATTGAGTGAGAAAGCTCTAGATAAAGAAAAGCAAAGTTATTGTTCAAAAAGTGACCCAAATCCATGTTTCGGTGCAACAGAAGTTATTAAGCGTATTCCTGCTCCCAGAAAGAAATTTTCTTCAAGACAACTGCCTTTCTTCCAACCAAACTATCTGCAAAATCATGAGAGTAGAGCATCAGCAAGCTCCTACAACAACTTAGAGGCGTGCTTTGGCTTTTCAGCCAGCTCCACCATGTTGCGTAAGAGTTTGCGTGACTTAAAAATATGTTAATTTGAGGAGGGGGGAGCGAGCGAAAAAAAAAAGCAAAAAGTAAAAAAAAAAAAAAAACCTCTGTGTTCTCATGATGTGAAAAAAGACTATATCAGATTACAATAACATACTCCCCCCGGCTCACCCCTCCCTCGTGTAAGCATCGCGTGAGAGTGCCGCCAACTCTCAACTTGATTATGATTAATACAAGAGTACTATTTCCATGCCAGACCCAGAACTATACACACCAAGCCTGAATCTTAAGGTGTCCCGACGGATACAGATCTGGGTCAAATTCCGACTTTCTTTTGTTTGTGATGCAACAAACACAACGTTTTCATAATTATAAAAGAAGTTTGTTTCAACCTATCAGACTACTTGCAATAATTGTCACTTTTGCTCGGTTCTGTGACTCAAACGTCTTCAGTTCGATTCAAAGCGGCGGATTTTTCAAAACAAACTGGACGTGACTTTGACACACCACTTTGATTTTACATGGCAGGAATTACACTTAAATATTACATTTTACATTTTAGTTTGTTATTACAGCGAGTCAAACTTTCCTGAGATTCACGGGAAAGTCAAAAATCACCTCAGGCAGTCATTTTGCAGACCAAAACATTATCATAAGCTTAATTATGTATAATGTGCAGCGATTCATATAGCCTTTTCTATACGAAAACGCAGGCAATTCCAATTTTACAATTTCATACACACACACACACACACACATACATACATACATATATAAGTATTTGTTACTATATAGTAACGTACAGTTACCTTCAAACACGTTTAGAACGTTCTATACAGCAAATGACACACTATACCATTTGCTGAATGGAACGCGCTCCATTCTATTGTCAGAATGTTACAGTAAAACAAAGCCGTTCCAAATTTCGTTACATTGTATAAATAACCTTGCTGCGCGAAACGCGAGCGCGGTTTGAACTTGAACGTGAGAGTTCCCACAAAAACTTACATTTTCTGAACGGGCTTCTTCCGTTTCTTGACCGCATAGATACCGATACCCCCCGACATGCTTGTCTGGTGTCTCTGAGAAGCGTTAAAATATGACTAGCATGTAAAATCCCCTCAGTTTCCTTTGAATGTCGATGAAAGTGTGCGTTATTCAGGTAAATCCTCTCACATGTACACAAACAAGAGGAGAATAAGCCCGGTCCAGATGTAATTCCCGTCGGCGTGGGTTCTTTATACCGAAAGCAGCTTAAAAAGACGACGAAAAGTTTCCGAAAGTTTTCATCCTCCACGGCGAATGGCAATGGCGTGAGCTGAGCAAATTTTCCTTCTTCCTTTTTTGTTTTTTTCGACCTGTCATTCTCTAGTGGCTCCAAACATCGCTTGCAGGCAGCGGACTGGCTGAGAGTTCTGAGCGTCGACCAATCAGAAGCGCGAGAGCGCTAGGCAGGTACCCTGGACGTTTTGTGATTGGTTGGAAAAGTTTTCAGGAAATCATAAACACAGGAGCGTTCTTAAGGTGGACTGGTGAAAAGCAGCATTGCACCCTCACTCGGCTGCAGTTTAGCGCACTTGCAGCGTTGCTCGGTTTATAAAGTTGTTATTATTATTTTACATACATTTATTTGGGATTTCTGCAAAAATATGTTAAAACATGCATTAGTGTAAAACAAGTGTATCGTAAAATACAACATCCAGACAGAATAAAACATTTAGTGCAGTGTTACTAACGTAATTAGAGGTCATTTACTGTAATCACATAAAAACCACTATGATTTATTGCTTTTGATATGTGTTTATCCATAGTTATTGTAGTTACGGTTACTATTGTTATAGGCCTACAAGTGTTTGCACACTTAAGCCACACCTAAAATGTCTGAATGTCAAAGCATTACATAACAAAATATCAAAACAAATGACATTTTTTAAATTACAGTACAAGAATACCTTTCAAGCAAAACATTTGTTTATAGTATGTTTATGATTATAGACACACACACATATATATATATATTATTTATACAGCTCTGGAAAACTTTTATCCTAAAAACTGTTAATCTCACCAATACACCACCAATACAAATCAATGCACGATTGTTTCATTTTTTGTGAA
>JAUMHE010000079.1:4434020-4460368 GCA_032359235.1 Enteromius mattozi
CCAGTTCTCCTCTGGCCGGACGCCCAGCACCTAATTTCCAGTTCAATTTTAAGCGCATGTCAGATTGTGCAAAGGACCTGAATTAAATGGCTCAAGGTGACCACTTTACATGACTCACAGATTACCAGGTTCAAGGACACCTCCTTAAAGAATTAAAAGTGAAGATAAAAAATTATTTATATATAAATTATTATGTTACTGACTGAACAAATGATTCACAGTGATCACCTTAAATGATACAGTGACTACCCTACACAACTAGAAGCAGCTTATTAAATGATTCAGTGTTCACTCAAATGATTCAAAGTGACCATCTTAAACTCTGTATTGAGTGACTCTAAGTGACAACTTTAAATGACTCATTGACTGCCTTAAATGATTCAAATTGACCCAGTTAAATGACTCAGTGACTATATTAACTGATTCAAAGTGGACCACTCTGATTGACATTGATTGCTATTTTCTTTTAATCAAGTAGCTTCATCTCAAACTGCACCTGTAATCTGTAACTGTAATCGCCTTAAATGGTTCAAAGGGAATGTAGAATATTTTAGAACACTATGGTGATTAAAACAGGGGAGCTGTTCCTTTAAGACGGAGCCCGCGCTTAATCAGAGAGCTCTTCTATGATAAATCGCAAAATGACTCAGAAAGTCTACGTCTGCATGTTCCACCTGTCAAAGCCCTTTCCAACCTGGCACGAAAACACAGAGACGTCTCACCAGGAGGCACGCAGCACTTCCCCAGACACCTGCCCTGACAGAACGGACACGCCAGCTCCCGCTTTCATTACCGCGCGCATACGCTAACGTACGCGCTGATCAAACGCACCGATCAAACGCATGATTGCGTTGGAGATGTCAGATGTGGTCGTCTCCGCTGACGGGCGCCACGAGCTTTGATTTGGTCTACGTGCCCTCAGTAGGGTGCTATTGTAGTGGAAGAGAGGGAGAAGCAGAGAGAGGGTAAGAGGGCAGAGGAGGATTCAGGTGGGTTATTTGGGTATTGTGCGGTATTACAGCTATTACGACAGTATTACTCTCGGCTGCCATTGACAGATGATTCCAGTCAGATGTAACTGGAAAAGTCTCTCATAGTGAAGCCGTAAGCTGGTCTTCTTCTGTCAGACAAGTATACGTTTCTATCAGAGTTACTTGCTATAGTAGCTTTCATATTATAAAACTTAGAGATATTGAGAAAAAGTATTCTCCAATTAAATATATTTAATGACATTTGAAGGGTTCATTTGCAAAAATACAAAATAACAACAAAATAAGCTTTTATACTGCATTCCAATTGATATAAATCAAACTAAAATCATGATTCATGAAAATGTATGTTTTTGCACATAAACTTTATGTAGGCTATATAAAATATATTAAAATAATGAAAGAAAACATGAAACGAAATAGCTGCACAAATACTGGGAAAATATGGGAATGCAATTATGCATTTACATTCATAAAAAAGGATATTCCTTGCTATATATTAATATGTGACTAACATATATTAAGTGAACTTCAGGAAAGAAAGAAAAAAAAGAAAGACTGACAGACAAAAAGAAAGAAATAATATATTTTTTCTCTCAATATATATATAAAAAAGTAAAATTTACACTTAAATATTTCACAAATAATAACTGCAATAACAGATTTTTAAAATAATTTTATCAAGTGGTTTTTAAACCCATTTAAATTAAGTAATATTTACTTTTTTATGTCTTTGGGGAAAATATTTCTTCTTTTTCTTTTTTGTTTCTTTGTTTCTTTTCTGAAAAAAAAAAAAAAAAAAACGAAACAAATTTTCTATAATATATACAGTAGTTAACAGTTTATAGTAGTTAAAAATGAACAACTTAAAGTAACAAACACAGTATCAATGCATATTTACCAATTTGCCAACAGATACTAACAAAATGTGCTCATGAAGTGCATGTACTGTTGCTATGGAGACATTAGACATTCATCACTGCAGTTTGCGTCTATTTTGCACCGAATATAAATATAGACTCTGACCAACTAAATTGTACACATCTGCTCTGATTTATGTAAAACGAAAACTTATTAAGAGCCCATCATATTATTCACACCCTGGTAGCATGTTGTTTGCCTTTTGGAAATCATTATAAGCAGCTGCCTCAGTATAACATAGGTTATAGTTTTTGGAAACTGGTTCCAGTGCAGTGCATACAGTATGATCTCCAGAGATCTGTGGACCGATGTGAGTTTCAGCGAGGGGCCGAGAGCTGAACACTAAATGAAATTACCTTCCTGCAAAACTGCTTTTCTGCTGCTGCTACTGAGAAAAAAAAGAAAAGATAAGAAAGCTTGTCGTCAATATTCTCTCAACACTTAAGACATCTACTCTAGGGAAGAAAAAAATGATTTCTGAAAGAATGGGAAGAAAAAATGTATGATGTTTTCCACAAGCCACGTTTTTGACTATTTTACATTTTTTCAGAAACTCTGAAATAATAAATGAAACGAGAAGAAAAGTTGTGTACTGATAAATGAGTATACTGCAGAAAACTTGCCGGGAAATACTACAGGCAAAAATATGACACATTTAATATGATAATTATATTATAATATTATTGATATTTTTATATAATTATATTTTATTGTTACTAAAATTATACTACAATGTTAGCAATATATCATAATATATTTACACAAATAAATTTAAAATGTTAAGTATTTTATTAAATAAATCTCTTTTGAAATCAAACAGTGAGTTGATTACATAAACTACATAAATAAAAAATAAAATTTAATAGTACTAATTACAAACTATGCAAATTTGTCATGCTTTACAGGCCTCATGTAGCTACAAATTGGTCTAATCTACATATATTACAAAATTAAATTAGCCCAAATACGACAAAATAAAAAAATATATTTTATATTTTCTTGTAGTAAACAAATTAGCACCTCAAACCTCACACCTTGTTGGTTTCACAAAGACCTTTCAAAAAGAAATCATGTAGTGATTCAACACTGAACATTTCACGAAAAAAAAAAAAAAAAGTCCCAATGAATAAATTGGAAGCAAAAGGTGAAGAAGGTTTTTATTTCCTGTGTGCATTTCATTTGATTTGTGAAGCTGTAGTGGGACCCAACCATACTGTAATTGCACATTCCATTTTTAGCTAATGAGACAAAGCGATTGAAGGAGGGTTTTTTGTACTTTTTCAGTAAGGAATTTCTTATGCGGGAGTTTCATTGCTGCACCCTGAGAGCAGAACTTAATCTACACCATGTCTATATAAAGCACAAATGACAGCTATTCTCAAAGATCCTAAAGACTGAATTATATTTGGAAGTCAGTGTTGCAGGAATATGTAAATGAAGCATTTGGCTACTAGTAATTCTAATTTTGTATCTAATTTTGTTTTCAATAAACAATCAATCAGTAAACAAACAGACAAGGGGTGAAACATGTATAAAATAAATAATAAAATACATGCTACTAAAGAAAAAAAGAAACGGTTCCCCCAATTTTTAATCAGTAAAAATATAAATAAATGGTTAAATGTGTTGCAGAAGCGACTTATGTCTTTAAAAATGAACAATGATGATTTTAATATCCGCCAGAGCTTTAGTTGTGCTGCTTAAAGATGCATGGCACAGTTAATTACTCCAAACACTCCTGTCTACTCGCATCCCAGAATGCAATGGAAACATGCCACTGTCTCTTTCTACTGCTGTCACTGCTCTCATTGATGCCGGAAGACAAGAGCACAGTGGGATTCTAGGTAAATACTCTGAAACCTATTCTTGTAGGCATAGAAATGAAGACGCATGGGTCCAAATGTCTCAGACTGCATTAAAAATACATTTTAAAGTAAAAAAGAACAAATATACCATTTAATTGCAAGGAATAAAAGACAGAGGTCAATTGTTATGGTTTCATCACTAGTTGGTGGGGGTTTTGATTCATCTCAGTGAATTTTTTAAGTCATTTACAAAAAAGATTTGAGCACTTATTTGTCATTTGACCTCTTTTGTGCCTTTTTCTTTTTAAAGTTGCTGAATCACTGTTGAGTTGATTTCACTCAACTCAAGTTTTGAGTTTTGAGTTCATTCACTGAATCATTCACTTAAAAAAAATGACTAAATGATTAGTTTACTTAGAAGATTCATTAAAAAGTTCACTTAAAATATAAATTTCTAAAACATACAACTATTCACCATGGAGAATTTATGTACTGTAGGTAAACTGTCATTGAAATATTAGTGGGGATTTTGATTAATCTTTGTGAATCTTTTGAATCAATTTACTAAAAGGATTCATTCAGATTTGTTTATTGATTTGTTAGGTGACCATTTGTGAGTCACTGATTCATTCACTTAAAAGATTAGGTTAAAAAAAATACTAGAATCTAACAATTCACCATATTGAATTTTTGTATGTAGACCCAAGATTTAAATATCAGTTCACCTAAATTGTCCATTTACTTCAAGATTTGTTTACCTAAATGATTTGTTCATGTAAAATCATTTGTTAAAGAAAAAAAAAAGAGACATAAATATTAGACAAATTATATATCAAAAATGACTTGTATAGAAATCTAAGAAAGGTCAAAGGCCAAAACCAGTCTTAAGTAGCACGGATATATTTGTAGAAATAGCCAAAAATTCTACATTTCCAACTGTAAATATATCAAAATGTCATTTATGATTAGTATTATGCATCACTAAAGACTTCATCTGGACAACTTTAAATGTAATCATATTCCAGATTGTCTTGGCCAAATATTGTCCTATTCTAACAAACCATCAATAGTAAGCTTATTTATTCAGCTTAGTGTATAAATCTCAATTCAGATGCAAAAATGCCTCTAAATGCATCTGGCATTTTTCTTTAAAATTAGCATTTCTTTCTGGCTACTTTGTATAGGCTTCTATGAAAGTACAGGTACATCTCAGTGGCTAGAGGCTGGCATTTAGCGCATTTAAAGGGATAGTTCTTGATGAACATATACTATGTGTGGAGAGCATTCACTCAGTGTCGTTATCTCATTTTTGACCAAGATGGCTTTTAGAGGCTTTTGCATCTGAACTCGTTAAATATACCCTTATGACTGGTTTTGTGGTCCAGGCTCTCCCATATATAAAAAATGTCACAAATGCAAACAGAAGTATTTAAGCATTCACTCCAGTGGTCTCAGACTCTTGGACATTAAGACAGTCAACTGGAGCACGTAGCGCCGAGGACGCTGCTATCAGGCCTGCAAGACACATTGTGTGAGTCCTCCAGCTCAGCGCCCGTGACTCCCTGAGAGCCCACGATAAACTGACACTCCCACTTAATCTGACGCGCACAGTGTGTGTATCAGAGAGAGAGATACTGTAGCGCACACACTTACAATCGTGTCCGTTTGCTCTAGCAGCATGTGTGAGTTACCACTGTACAGCGCACTTTAGGTTATTTCTGCACTCCACTATTATTGTTCCTGCGGGAGTGTGGTCGTGTTGTCCAGATCGCTCCATGCTGATTATTTTCTGCCTATATGACGACAGAAAAATTGCAACTCTGTATCTACTTCCTGTCTCTGTCCTATCTCCCTTTCAGTCAGGATAAAATGTGTATGTGCGGCTTTCACGTCAAGTGAGAAGAAAGTGCCAACAGGAGAGGAAATCTCAACCCACACCTGAGTTTTTCACTCTTTTTTTTCTCGAGGATTGTGCTAAAGTGAATGCTCATGTCGTTTAATGCCTCTGGTGCTCTTTCAGAGAATGTGTGAACCTCTTTGCTATGTTGGTAATCCTACCTTGGGCTGTGTCCTTCTAAGTTCATGACAGTGGTGGAAATGTTAAAATCCCGAAGGCTTTCTCCGTCTTGTCCTTCTCAGTGGAAAATTGGCGAATTTATCAGCATTGGTCCAATGACAAAGTAAAAATAGCTTATGGCAGTCAATCTGGTTTTTAGAACATGGTAGCCCTGATCAACCCTGACCAAATGTGGCCTACCAGGTCAACCAAGAAGACTCAAGGTCATGAAAATCCTTTGCTAACAACAACCTTAAGCTGTGAGGTCAAAAGCCAACTGAAGTTCTCAAGAAAACAGTTTGTCACTGGAAAGCACGTACAATGTTGAGAAAATGTGGTTACATTTGTATAAAAGTCAATGGAGAAAGATGCTTTTTGGTGTCAGAATGATAACGAGCATGCTAATCAACTAAACAGTGATCCTTTGAAGTCCTCCATCTTGTTGTCCATTTGATCAATCTTCTAGAACACCTTAGTCCAGTCAATACCAATAAGCGGCAAAAGTTTGATATAAACTATCAGGAATTGTTTGGATCATAACAACATTTTAATATTATACGTCATTGTGAAAGAATAATTTATTCAAGTCTAATGTTTTTAATGAATCTGGTTCTGGTCTGGATGGTGTATTCACCAAATGAACTTTACTCACAAACTGGACTAAATGTTCACATGCCTAACCTAACCTAACCTAACCCCCCCATAGAACTGGACTAAATGATTAATTACAAATTGGATTGAATGACTTCACAAGTCAGAAATGGTCTGAATGATTCGTTTATCAAACAAAATGATTAATTTCTTACAAATTGGACTAAATGACCTGTTCACAAAAATTAGAAAACAAATCTGATTAGTTCATTAAACACACAAGTTGATTCACTCACATATTGAACTGAATGACTATAGAAATGATACAATGATTCACAGAATGAGTCCAGAATGACTGACAGATCTGGTGTAAATGATTCATTCACCAAATGAAATGATTGATTTACTCACAAACTGGACTAAATGTTCACAAAAACAATAAAACGATTCACAGAACTGGACTGAATGATTCATTCAGAATATTCACTTACAAATTGGACTGAATGACTTCAAAAATGAAGTCAGAAATGGTGTGAATGATTTGTTTATCAAAAATCGAACTGAATGAACCGATCACAAAAAATAGAATATCTGAATGATTAATTGCCCGAAAACAGTTAAAGAACAGTTAAACAGTTCAAGTTGATTCACTTGCATAATGAACTGAATGTTTAATTCATACATATTTTACGAGGTGGCTAATTTGTACAAATTTGTATGACCTCACTCGTACAAATTCATGCGATATTTTTGCGAAATCGTACTTATTTTATGAGTTGCCAATTCGTTTGAATTTGCACAAATGACCTACACCTAACCCCGCCCCAAACCTAACCATCACTGGGGTTTAGACAAATTAGACGATTTAGCATGAGTTTTCCAATTTGTACAAATACGTACGAATTGATCGTGAGGCTGTGTTAGAATGTTATACAGAAATGATGGAATAATTCACAGAATGAGCCCAGAGTGACTGATGGATCTTCTGGAAATGATTCATTCACCAAAAGAAATGACTGATTCACTCACAAATCAAAAAGACCTGTTCATCAAATGACTGAACAATTTGTTCTTGAAATTGACTAACTGATACATTCACAAACCATATTGAACAATTCACAAATCTGACTAAATTGGTCCGACTGGGTCTTGTGTTGACAACTCACTGAATCACTGAACCATTATCAGTGAATGAAATCTTTAAAACTAAATTCACGTGAAGCTCTGGAACTTTGAATGGATGGATAGTGCTGCGGATACCTTATAAAACCATAAAAAATACCACATTCATATTGTGTAAATGATTCTAAGGACTTTGTAGAGCCAATATCCATTCACATGCCATCTGAACCTACGTATATCAGCACGGATGCTTCTCTCATCTTGTGTCTCCCTGGAGACAGCAACCATGGAAACGGTGACAGGCCCCATTGACTGCAATCCCACAATTCCCTGTCCACTTGGCATGTACCGTAAAAGCTTTCGTCTGGAGGGCTTCTTTATTCAGGTGGCTTCAAAAGTAGATTAGTTTACCTGCAATCGATTTGGCACGCAAGGAAAAGATGGGGACGCCCTCCAGATCTGAAGAAGCACAGTAACAATAAATCTCAAAGACATTTTAACTTCAGCCTGGAGATAAAATGTACTTTGTTATGAATTCAGAAGAATGAGAAGGTTGATTACATGACATCTGAGGGTAGGACAGGCAAGACGAAGATCTTAAGTGCTATTAAGCTTTTTAACATGGGGATGAGGTCATCTTTAACACACACTAATTGGAGTAGAAAATGTCAGTGCTTTCCGCTCACTACAAAGATTCGAATGAATCATTCAGTTTGGATTGTGAACATTTCAAACAATCCATTTCATGACTGAATCACACAGTTCATTTTGTGAACAAGTTCTGAACTAATTGATCAGTTTGTTCAGACTTGCTCTGAAAAACATGATTCGCAAAAATTATTCATTCATACAACAAGATGATTGATTGACTGACAAATTGGACTCAATGACTTCACAAAACTGAATGTACTGAATGACTCACAAAATCACTAGAATGATTCATAGAATCATTATGAATGATTCACAGAAAAGGCATGAATGATTCTTTCTCCAAACAAACAGACTGATTCATTCACAAACTGGACTAAATGACTAGTTTGGAAAAATGCTGAAACTATTTACAAAACCATTTGAATGATTGACACAACTGGTCTCGGAAATTAAAATATGAAATGATTTCAATGAAACTGAAGTGAGTCACTCACAAACTGGAAAGAATGACTTTTTTACAAAACCAAATGTACGATTTGTTTGCAAAGTGGACTGACTGAATCATTCTCAAACTAGATGGAATGATTCATTCATAAGTTTGAACTGAATTGTTTCTTGGGTCAACTACTCACCAATTCACTAAATATATATCACTGAAACTGTGCATTTTTATTTTGCAAGACTTGTGTTTCTTTTTACGAGTGCTAACTTTATTCCTGTAAGCAACACAACTAAATATTTCAACCTACAGTAAGTCTTATTCTTTACACACAACAATTCAGGCATTTTGAAATAGCTGAAACAACAGTCTACATCACAACCCAATCTCAAAAACATTACGTTTACCAAAAAAAATAAAAAATCACTTGGGAATTTTCTCCTGGACAATGGAGAAAAACAATAACGATGGAGTAAGAACAGTAATAAACTCACCTCTAAACGACAAAGCAATCACCTCCTGATTAAAGCCTAAAGGCTATAGCTTGTTCAAAGCCACATGACCAACTACCTCCGAGGCAACTTTACTAAACATTTTCCCTTGAATTAATTACTAGCTGTCAAAACACATGAGCTTTATCATGGAAATGCCATGCAAACGTTATTTTACAGAAGCTCCCTTGAGAAACAATTACTGGTCAAATGGGGTTTTAGTACATATTGTTGTGGACCTTTTTGTGAGCGCACAATAACTGTTATACAATGCTCTCCATCTCTCTCGGTAAGTTGCTGCACATATGGCAGCCCAATAATCTCAAGCTTTCAAAACATTGCTCGCTCTACGCTGGCCCTTGCGGTAGAGTGATGTGCAATTTGTTTAGCGAGAGGCACTCTATAACGGCTAAAGGGAGGAACGCGACTGGAAGAAAAGCCTTTTATTGCTTCAACATGGAGATCTTTCAGACAACAGCGAAATATACAGGCACTCCACTTTCCTGCCAGTCAGAGCGCAGGCCAAAGTCCTTCTAAAGCGATGACAGAATAAGTATTGTTTGGATGAATAGCGAGTGGACAGGTATTGAATCAGTATCCTCACCGTTCATGATGACGCGAAGACATTTAAGAAGACAAAAAGACTGCAGAGAAACTCAATATATTGCACAGCCGTGACCCTTTCAGATATAGATTTATTAACAGGAAGTAATTTAGTTTTAATCCGCAAAAGAAGATCCTGTTTCATTATCCTGAAGTGCTGTATTCACACACAAGCAGTCTGAAGAATCAACACACCTTCTCAATACACTTACACCAGCCTTGACGTTATATTATCTCAAAGCTGGGTATCATGAAAAGGCCTTGTGTACGTACACCAATCGTGCACTTTTCAAAGGCGTTAAATCAAAGGGCAACCTCAAGAAAGAACTACCAGACCAGAATCACAAAACACCAATCCTACATTCTCTCCCGTTTTCCCGTCTTTCTGCTTTCCTGTCCTAGCAGATCTCATCATCTTAAAATATTTTGAAGTTGAAAACAAACAAATTGATTAAATAATTAGTTTGTTCATCTCTCTAAGATATTTTTAATTATTATTATAGTTACCACTACTACTACTACTACTACTAATAATAATGGATGGATAGAAGGAAGGATGTGTGAATGAATGAATGAATGAATTAATTAATTAATTTCAGATCTCAACCTCTTGAGACATTTTAAAGTTACTAACTAACAACAAAAACAATAATAACAACAAATACTTCATAATACAAAAAAAAAACTTAAGGTCAGGTAATAAATAAATAGTGAAAGAGAATGAAAGTGAGTGTAAGACTGCAGACTTATGGCAACTTACAGGTGGTATTGTTTACTATCGGTGTTGTGGTCGGTAGAGTTGGATCAGGTAAGCCCATCTGGATTGTGGTCATGTTTAAAGTCATCGGCTCTGACATGACTGACTTGTGGGTATGTAGTCTGACTGTAAAAGTTCCTGTGTTTGACAAGAAACGTAGGGATATCAGTCTTCCAAATACAAATTCATATTAAAATGCATAAATGATCATGTTTTGTACACTTTATTTGCTTCTGTACTGGTTCATCTACTCAGTTCTCAGTTCGCTCGGACACATCGGTTGCGATCAGAAAGTGCCGACAGTTGTCTGATATGAGTCTTTGAAGCTGTTGGCTGCGGCACAGAATCTCCAAGTGAGATCTGGCGTCTGATTGGCTCCACTGCATGCATACAGTCCCACACCCCTATTTTTAGAAAATTAATCATTGGATGAAACACGGACCAGCACTCAAAGTTATCGGTTGAGAACACATTCATCTGTTTACTGAGCAGAAGGCACAATCTTGTGGATAGTTCATGTATACACATGTGGGAATGTGAATTTGGAGATTCCCTTCATAAATTAAGATTTAACACAGTAACGCTAAACAGTTTCGAATATGACTACAGAAGGGCCCATCTTAAGGGAACACACCACTTTTTTTGAAAATAGGCTCATTCTCCAACTCCCCCAGAGTTAAAAAGTTGAGTTTTACTGTTTTTGAATCCATTCAGCCGATCTCCGGGTCTGACGGTAGAACTTTTAGCATAGCTTAGCATAGATCATTGAATCTGATTAGACCAGAAGCATCTTGTTTAAAAATGGAGTTTTTATATTTTTCCTATTTAAAACTTGACTCTTCTGTAGTTACACCGTGTAACCCAACGGAAAATGAAAAGTTGTTGTTTAAAAGTCAAGGTTTAAATACAGTAGGAAAAATATCAAAACCCTTTGGTCATTTTTAAACAAGATGCTTCGAGTCTAATCAGATTCAATGATCTATGCTGAGCTGTATGTTCCTTTAAATTAAAAGTTTTACATATATACAGCTAAATGAACAGCTAAAGCATCTATGTTTAAAGATAAAAGGTAAATTGTTAGATTTTGAACCTAATATAAAACTTTAAGGCATGTAAAGGCTATTCTTTTATTTATTTTCTATTTGGATCCAAGTCTAAGGTAGAATCACACATATCGCACAGAGACAGAAATCCTAGAATTCACTGCGACACAATAAACAGAGTAAAATAAATGAGTATAAAAAGGCAAAATAAATGTTGTTTATACACTCAGTACTGGAAAAATATCATTTGAAACATCTGGTTTAATAATAAAAAAAAATGCAAATCTTTATTTTTCCTAGATTGTAATAATGTATTGTAAAATGTTCAGTACTGTAAAAAATAAAGAATCCAAAAAAAAAACACCATTAAAAAAAGTCTAATTAAAAAAAAAAAAAAATCAATTCAAAAATCGATTCATCCAAAATTCATTGGAACAAATTCAGTGAAAAATAAATCAGAAATAGCGGATGAGTCTAAAGAAATGCTAATTACATGCTTCTAATGTGTGAAAAATATCAATAAATAACACATTTTGTAACATGCTAAGTAACAAACAAACAAAAGAACCAAGATGGCAGATGAACTGAGAGAAACGCTGACTAGAAATACACTCAAAAAATATCCAAACCAAAGAAAATCATGAAAAACTCCAGCCTAATTAAACTTTGATATTTACAATTGCTATGTACACTTTATACTTCTAAGAATATCTAGTTGCCAGCTTAGCAGCATGCTAGAATCAGTTTGTAACCTGTAATTTAGAGTGTTCCAAATCACTCACTTATGAGTCATCTGCTTACGTAGACAGCGAACAGCTTCTGTCCTAACTTCAGCATAAAGTCACATTGAAAAGGAATACGTGTGCTAGGCAGCTAATTAAGGTGTTGTGGATTATTTCAAAGGAAAAGGCAGAAATGACACGGAGGACTAGGCGCCTGTGATGAGTCTTATTTGTCAAATTCGAAAGCGTCGCCTTTGACAGAATGAGACCGGCTATTAGTTACATTGCAGGTGTTGCCTTGCAGCATGGATCTAATGTCCCAACCTTCTGTCCCAGCGAAAGGGCAGCATGTCCTTACGAAGCTACGCAAGGGTCTCGCGACAGCAAAAACCCAACAAAGTGAAGTGAATGACAGAGCTGAAACTTACCAGGTCAACGCCAGCAGGTTGTGTTCCCTCTTTTCACCAGATGACGTCCACCGAGTGGCAGTTATCTTGAGTTTGACAGTGTATGCAGCTACAGGGCCATGTCTCTTCTATCTGGATGGCTCAATCTCTCTGGCGTTTTTCAGATATGGAACTTTTTTTTTTCTTGTTAGCTAACTTGTGGCCCCACCCTTTGAATTCAAATAAGCTGCAGTTGCTCTCTGGACCAGATATGAAGAGGGGCTCCAGAAAGAAAGACCCACACCCATAAACACATGTGTTTAGAGGAAGTTGGCTGTGGAGGAACTGATGAAGTCAGCACGCAGATGTTAGGACCTTGATATTGTTTCTGCAAGTAACGTGAAATCAAAATGACCCCATTTACTTTTCAAATGCATTTCTGGTCTTGCTTCGCCCGAAAAAAGGGGAAAACATAGTGTTTAAACAAAAGGAACAACCTTTTTTTTTTGGCTAACATCCCTTGCCCTTATTTCAGCTCTTCTCCTTTAACCATCTGTATCTCTGTTCTGGTAGGTAACACCTACTTTTCATTATCCAGCCAATTCCCAATAGATAAAATTCATTTTGTTCTCATTGAATATCCATTTTCCTTTCAAAAAAAAAAAAAATTAACTAAAATGGGTTGCAACCTCTGGATAGCTTGTCTTGGCACATTAAACTGGATAGGAGGTAATATTTTAACTTTAAAATAACTTTTAAGCTTTACGATTTAAAAGCAATGATCATTTAAAATCCATCTGCTTTCATTACCGTCTCCAAAATCATCTGTTAGGTTATATACTTCAAAAACCTGGACTCATAATACAGATATTCACACTCTCGGACAGCCTGAGCCTTTGGATCCAAGTTTTCATTAAGTGTTCTTCTTTTACCATCCCCTCTGTTCCTGTCAAAACACTTGGCTGAACAAAGTTAAATTTGCCGTTTCATACAATAGCAATACAAATATCCACTTTTATCTACACTGCAGTGGAAGAGAAATTTAACACTGATCTATGAAGTAACACATTTGATATAAACGCTGTGAAATTGCTCTTTAAAATGGTGAGAAAGAAGAAATGTTTTTACATGAAACAGGTGCGAGACACCAAGATCTCAGGATCCCAGGAAAGACCTCAAATTTATTCACAGACAATTTCCTAAACACCCCTAAGGTTAGAGCAATTGGCTTAAAAACTTTTACACACAGTTCACTGCAAGAAAAAAGTTCAGTTTTGATTTTATTAGTTAGTCCTGACATTTGCCAGTAAAATAAATAAAATAAATTTACTTAGCATTGTAACACATTAAGACTTGACATAACTATTTTATAGACCTTTTTCTGAACACAGAAGTAGAACAGTGCTTTATTTCCTAGATCTCTGGTTTCTAGTCAAATTTGCATATTTTCTGAGCAGATAATATAACGTGAAACCTATAAAAATGGTTATAAAAAGGCTATAGCGCCATAGTTTCAGCATTTTTACCCTGTTTTAACATGGATTTCTATGGAGACCGAAAACACAAGAGCACCCAAACGGAAGTTAGAATCCATCATCCAGAAATGAGAGAAAACATCCAATGACATATAAACAACGAACCGTAATTACACAAAGACATCCGGGGATTTAAATACACATAGAAATTAGGTCAGTAGGTGGAGACTAGAATGAAACACTATGACAACTAACGAGATGGGCGGAGACATGAATGAAACACCAAGACAACATACAAGGTGGGCGGAGACATGAGATCATTGATATGAGTCCATGAATGAAAACAGACACAAACACACACACCATTCGTGGAGAGCTGGAGTGCCATCCAGAGCTGGGTTGGCACATCCAGCTGATCGCTACAAATTTCGCTACAAAAATTCACCAAAATGTAAAACAGTTATGAATTGCTATGAGAGTGTTGAATCAAACAGAGATCAAGCAAATTTGAAAAAAGCATTTCAAAAAAAGTTTCTAACTCATGAATCATAAATAGATCATACAAAAACATATGAATGAGATTATGTAAATTCGACGAAACGTTGTCAATAAAGTTAGGAATTACCATTAGGATGTTAAATCATAAAGAGATCATGCAAAAACATCAGAACATCGAATGTTTTCAAAACTGTAACGAATTGCGAAATAGTGTGTTAAAATGTCTTTATTTTATTCAGCACTGCTTATGAAATAAATTTATCTTGATTAAATATAAAAATTTTTCTTGAATATTTAAAATGACAAATTAGGCAAATATAGTCATGTTATTTATGATTAAAGGGTTAGTTCACCCAAAAATGAAAATTCTGTCATTAATTACTCACCACCATGTCGTTCCAAACCCTTAAGACCTCTGTTCATCTTCGAAACACAAATTAAGATATTTTTGATGAAATCAGAGAGCCACCTGTCCCTCCATAGACAGCAACACAACTGAAATTATCCCAGATCCAGAAACGTAACAAAAACATCGGTAAAACAGTCCATGTGACATCAGTGGATCAACCTCACTTTTGTGATGCTACGAGAATACTTTTTTTGTGCGAATAAATCAAAAACAGCATAATTTACTCTACTCTAGTGACTCTTCCACTATGCTCAACACACCGTGTACGCAAGCTTTAACATATTTGACATAATGAGCCTTGTTTACATCCGGGTGAAAGCACATGCATGTACATAATCTGCGGCTGTTTACACCTAGAATAAAGCGTATTCTTACGCAGTAATATTCTCTAAAATGGTGGAAGATGTAAGTAATAAGAGAAGAACGGTTGAGTATATGATGTTATTTTTGTTTTCTTTGCGGAAAAAAAAGTATTCTCGTAGTGTCACAAAACTGAAGTTGATCCGCTGATGTCACATGGACTTTTTTACTGGTGTTTTTCCACGTTAGGGTTAGGGTTAGGTTAGGTTAGGGTTAGGGTTAGGGTTAGGGTTAGAGTTAGAGTTAGGGTTAGGAGCAGGGATCATTTCAGTTGTGTTCCTGTCTATGGAGGAACAGATGGCTCTCTGATATCATCAAAAATATTTTTATTTGTGTTCCGAAGATGAACAAAGATCGTATAGGTTTGGAATGATATGAGGGTGAGTAATGACAGAATTTTTTGGGTGAACTAACCCTTTAACTACATTTTATATATTTTACACAATAAACTAACCAGTATTGCCTGCTAATGACTAGCTACAGTATCATGTTGCAGAAACTTTAAACATGATTCAGTCCCAACTTCAAAGTATATTAAAGTTGCATTTGAGTGATGTATACTTCGAATGAAGGAAGGAGACATCAACTTTCTGTTTACGGCTCTCATCTACCTTATTTCCCTCAAAAGGGAAGCTCTTGGCGGCGAGGGGCGGAAGGCGTTAAGGGATCTGGAATGGCTTTTTAATTACAGCCATTTTCTGCTCAGAAATGAACTGATGCTGGCTGTCAGCAGCCACAGATGCCACACAGACCGAGGGGACGCAGACTTCACCGAGACATCCCCCGCCAACTACAGCTGGATCATATGGGCGAGGATATTAATTACTGAGAAAACTCACGCACTGACCTGCTGCATTCTCTGTGACTAACGGAAAGGAAAACAATGATTGTAGTGACTCATTACATTATTTATGACTGCCTAATGTTTAGCGCAGTCTTTGCTAATTGTGTTTTCAAACAAATGTATTAGCAAACAAATTAATTAGCGTGGGTGTACGTTTCTCAGTGCAACAGTTAGTCAATGTTCATACGCCCGACTACTGAAGTGCTAATGTTAATGAATATTTGAGCCAAAAAATGTAAATACTGTCATTATTTACTGACCCTCATGTCGTTATAAACCCATATGGTGTTCTTTCTTTTCTGGGACACAAAAGGCAAAAGTGTGAAAAACTTTTGGTGCAAAACAGCATTAAAATGATAACCAAAATATATATAATATGACCCCTAAAGTACTTGGCATTTAAATGTTGCACACAGCTCTTATCAATTTGTAGAGGATGCTCAGTGAAATATCAAGAAGGAAAAATGTGCTAAGTGAGAATACAAATTAATAAAAGAAAGATTATGAAAATCTTCAGGGGTTTCAGAGACGGAATATATTGATCTGAAATCTGTTTGATACCAAAAGCATGCCTGTATTTGACATTCCTGAACTAGACGGACAGTGCACGGATTTCAAGGGGCTGATATATATATTGATTCTGCACGGCTCAGAAAAGGATTACAAAGACAGGAACAACAGGTAAATTCTGACATACATAGTGATTTCAGTCATGTCAAAATCAAACATGTCCGACAATCTCTATAGAAAATAACGAAGCAAACTGCCTAATAAGGGAATTTTTCCGGCATCCAGAAATCCAATACAGTCTGGATAGGAATGTCTCCAGTATATTATGTTTTACACAACACTTCATTTATTCTGACCCTCCTTCGAATACCGTAACTACAGCTAAATTTGTCACTGCACTGGACCTTCATTATGGATTTGGATCTTTTTGCCAACTTTCTGACTAAAATAACAACTGGTAAGTACTACTGGCATCTCACTTAGCGTAAAAAGAGAGTTAAATCAATAAGGAGAATCAGATCTACTCAGAATTGGCACTATAGTAGCAATGTCAGGTAAGTAGTTTAACTCTGGTGCACTCTAAAATTTGTCCTTTACGGTTATTTTTTGAGATGGTACAATGTGATCCTAATAATAAAGCATGGGCAATTAGGGCAGTCTGATGTGTGTGTGTATATATATATATATATATATATATCGGCTGATAACTGATATTGTACAGATATTTTGTGCATTACTAGTCAGAACTAGTTACAAAATACTAAGATTTATCGGAAAAGCAATTATTTTTCCAAAGACTTCTGATTTTGTTCCTTTTGATCCCCCCAAACTCTCCCAAATGCCACTGTAGTGACACAAATTGGCTTTGGAAAAAGAATCCTGCTTTAGTCCGTCAGAGAAAGAACTGGGAAAGCCTCTGATAATAAACTGTCTTTGTCTCACATGCTGTCATCTATATGCTCCACATTTTTGGCAATAATTTACACTGATATTCAGGGTGTGTGTGTGTGTCTCTGACGCGACTGTCCGAAGCCGACGCCAAGGGAATGAAAAAGGGAGAGACGTGAAAGAAGGGAAGATGGAGGAGAAGGTGCGATGAAGGGAGACATGTGACGACATTTAACGAGGCAGACACTCGTTCCGAATTTGTGCGCCCTACATACTGAAATGCCAACATGAAGGCAGAAGGGAAAGAAAGAAAGACCAATAAAGGCAGAGAGAAATGAGTAAATGAGAAGGAAAGACAAAAAGAGACCATGAAAATAAACTACTTTGACTTGAAGAAACGAAAAAAGACAAATTAGATCTCTTACATATCTCAATTGTTTCTCCAAGATAGCAAAGAGTTAAAATTCATAGCAAATGGACACTTTTTTTTTTCCTCTTAATGTCATATTTGTCTGCTATAAAGTTTCATATGAGATCCTGATACTGTCTCAAATACTGCTCAGAATGACCGAGACACTAATGTCTACATTAAAAAGTCAGCGATCTCAGGTTTTTGGAAAAATACTTGAGACAAATATACTGTAGTACTTGTTGCTTAATATAACCAAAATAGCAATGTTCCTCTTCAATTATATATTGGTTGACCACAGTATTTGGAAAAAACAATCACAGGGTCTCTTTAATATCTCAGTAGTTTCTCCTTGACAGCAAAGAAATTAGTAGAGAACAAAATGGAGATTTCACAAGAATGTTCAGAATGTTTCACATTTTGGATATCTGCCATCTCAAAATATCAATATGAACCCAAACATGTCTCATCAATTCTCCAACCATATATTTTTTTACAGCTCTGCATTGTTGTGCCAATAATTTGTAAACAATATAAGTCTATTCTGGGAGAAACATCTGAGACATGATGTGTGAAAGAGCAACCTCTGAGTAATTTTACTATAATTTAGTAACCCACATCACTATTAAAATCCAGAAGATTTTCATATCTCAGTTGTTTTCCATTGTTATTAAAATTATTAAATGGTGACCTTAGCTTTAGTATAATTTCTCAGATGTTTCTCCTGAAGAAAAGGCTCCAGTAATCTCAGAATCACTATATTAAAAGTTTCAGAAGAAATCCCAACAGTCAACCTCAATATGAATTCAAACATCTCTCAAATTCAAAACAAATGATCTTAGCTACTGTAAGCTATGCCATTCTATTAAAACTCTGTCAACTGTTGTGTCATTTGCTTCAAAATGATCTCTTCACAAGGAATTTTAAGAGAAACATCTACACAATAATACTTGAAAAAGAGTTACAAAAGAGTTTCCTCTCTGATGGACAAACACATGCTGGAATGCAATATCTCATGTTTCTCTGTGTGTGAGTCTGTTTATTAGCATAACGAGAGTGTAGCCACATCTGACCCACATCATAAATGTAACTGAAAATCATCAGAGAGCCACTCTAGTTCATGCCAAACCCCACACACACACTCACTCACACCTCACTTGTGAAAATCCTTTTATTTGCAATATTATTCATTTGCCGTGTCCTCCACCACCCACGGCCCCTTCATGTGACTGCTGACTGCTCGTTACTGCATCCCGAACGGCCCAAATTAATGATGAAAAAGGACAATTACGAGGAAAACGCAATTAGCTAACGAACAGTGAGCCAATTATCTCTCTCCCACACAGTGGGCCAAAACTCAACGGCTGCGGGGTCAGCCCAGAGGATTTTTACAGATTCAAACATGTCGAGTTTTTCCCTCTTTCATCACTCCAACGAGGACAGCCGCGCGGGTTTAATTAAACGGAAGCTTGAGTTCGCCTCTGAAGTGTGAAATTTAAACCAATCGTTGTTTTTAAACCGTCGTTGTTGCACGCTGGATAAATATTTTTCTTCTCAAGATAAAAGGGGATTGCGTAAGTCGGTTTCAAAAAGAAATGCTCGGATCGCATGCAAGGGAAGAAAAAGTACAAACCAAGTGTGTCAAAACAAAACCACCAAAGCCTCCAGTAGGTGGTGCTCTTGATATCTCACCAGAAAGACCAAGTCTCCAGGTTAAAACAGACATGGATCACCACACCCTTTCCTCTCATTCACTCCCTCCTTGCCTTTACAGTCCCTTTTTCTAACCACAGGGGCTCCCGTTATGATGGACGATGTGTTTTATGGAGGATGCAGTGTGGAGAATTATGAGGACAGACAGGAGTGGCTTGAATACGACACTTTTGGGGGAGAAAGGCCTGGATTTAAAGATGCATTCCTCTGCATTTCTTTTGTTCTGTCCATCAGAGGCTTTCTGTAATAAATCTTGGTTACTAGGCCCTGCTGTCTATTTCTCTCTCTACAGCTTTCTCCTAATAGGAGAGTAAAATCTCATGGTTGATCTCATCTCAGCTCCTCTAATCTTGTCTCTTCTCATAGGAGAAGTTAAACTCACAGTTGTTGAGTTCTCTTCTGGTATCTCTTCCCATGTTGTACCATCTCTTCATTTTTCTAAACCTCTCTTGCGATCTCTTCTCATCACTTTTCTTCATCCTTCTGCTAAAAGTAAGCATTGATATTTCAGTGATTCTCCTTTAATCTTACCCTATCTCATCTTTTCTTAGATGAAAGTCTAGACTCTCACTTGTTTTCTTTCTGTCTGTTAATCTTCTCAGTTGTTCTCATGTCACCTCACCTTGTCTCGTCTCTTCTCAACAAGAAAGGTTGACTGCTAATGGAAAAAAAAACTTCACCTCACAGTTCTTCTCAGGTTGTCTCATCTCTGTATCTTTCTGCTAATAAAATCCCACAGTTATTCTCACCTCATCTCATCTCTCTGTTAATAGGAAATCTCGCCTCATTACATCTTGCCTTTTTTTTTTTAATAAAAAGGACAACCTTGTAGTTACATTTAACAGTTTTATTTTCTACTACTCTCATAAATTCATAAATAACTTCAAGCTGTTATGTATAACTCACTTTGTCTCATTCACATCTTGAGTCTTCTCACAAGAAAGTTAACCTCACAGTTATGTTCTAATCTTATCTCATCTCTTCAGTTGTCTTCTGAATGGAGCCGTTATCCTCCATTATTCTCACTTTGTCTCATCTTGTCTTTCTGTACAGGAAAAGTTGCACAGATTCTGTTCTCTTTTCTTTCCTGTTCTGTCTTGTCTGTTTTTTTCTGGAAAAATAGGAAAACCTCAGTTCCCTTTCAGTCAGTATGACGTTACGTCATGGGATCCCGCCTGGGAGGCCAATCGACTCTGATCTTTGGAGAAGACGCCAATGAGAATTGGCCAGTGGCTTTTGCATGCCTAGCCACTCCCCCGTACATATGGGTACATAAGATGGCAGCGTGCTAACCACCATTAGCTTTTCTGTTTAGGAGCCGATCGCATCGAAGGAGAACTAAGAAGAAAGAAGTTACCTGTTGCTGTAAGAAGATTTTTGGCCGGAGATGGTCCTGCAGAGACAGCGGAGAAGATCACCCTCGTTATGCCTGCGCACGCAGCGATCTCCCTTTGGGCAGCCCCGGTCTAAAAAGAACAATTTTCTAACAGCTGCACGGTCGCAAAAGCATGTCTTCCGGGGTGTCTTTTCGGCTGTGTTGTTCTGGGTGTGACTCACGGTCATGATTGCTGTTTCACTCGTCTGGGCCTCAATAAATACTGATACAGAGTTTGTGTATGGTTTGTGCTCTCATTATCAGTGCACGGCCATGGCTTGCTAGGTCTCGGCTTTCTTTTGCTAGAAGGCTAGCTTTGTCCACTACCTTTTTCAGTTAAGCGGGCCTTATTGGCTCTCTCGGCTGCATTGGTTAATGGCTTGGCAGACCGCAGGATTACGATCAGGAATAATCCGCTGGGCGAGTCCCTACGAATTCCTGATACCTCAGGCAAGTCCCTTAGAGCTTCCAAATGTAGGTGCGGGTTCGTCCCGCGCCAATCCCCAGCGTCTCATTTGGTGCTCCGGAAGAGGTTGAGATGTCTGTCACAACATCAGAGGAGGGGCTTTCATCAGCTTCGACTGAGGAGGAAACTGCGGCGGCTGCTCAGAAAGAATCCGACGCCGAACTGCCGGACATGTTTCTCCGGGCCGCTGAAAGCACCGGGCTGGAGGTGGATTTCCCATCGTCCCCTGAGTGTTCAAGGCGGGACGATTGGTCTCTGAGCTCTGCGCTTGACTCTCTGTCGCGCTCGGCCTCACTGCCTTTCTTCCGGAGGTTCATGAGGATGCTGTGCGCACAGCCATCCTGCAGGCTCTATGACGTTACGTCATTGACTGACGTCATGGGCCAATGCGCTTACATAGCAGCACAAGGGTAGTTCTGACCGTAGGTTGATGCAGGAGCCACGCATGGTGACTAGCTTCGCTCTACGGGCGGCGGGAGTCTCTACGCGGTCCCTCAGTCAGTTGATGTCCACTTCCGTGGCCCAGGATAACGCCGACAAAGTTCGCTTTCTCAATGTGCCTGTCCCCCAGGCCGGCCTCTCTGGTGATATTGTCGGGGACTGTGCCCAGCACAGTCTCCTTTGTTCATTTACAGAAGGAAACGTCTGTCCTGCACAAGGTGATTGCGGTCCTGCTGGCGAAGGACGCAATCGGGCCTTCCCTCCAGCCAAGGTGAAGGCGGGGCTCTTCGGCCACTACTTTATCGTACCCAAGCAAAGCGGTGGGTTACAGCCAATCCTGGATCTACAAGTCAGGATGTTAAGCATCCTGTCTTGCGTTCATACCGAGATTGGTTTGCAGCCAGCGACCTGAAGGACGCATATTTTCACGTCGATTTCCCTGACACAGGCCATTCTTAGGTCTGCCTTCAGGGCTTGGGCATGCCAGTACAAGGTCCCCCCTTTGATCAGAGTCGATTGGCCTCCCAGGCGGGATCCCATGACGTCAGTCAATGACATAACATGTCCGTTCCCTCCTTCAGGGAACGAGAGTTTCATATGTAACCGAGACGTTATTCCCAACTTCTCATTCTTCTCTGTTTAACTTTGCAGTTCTCATTTCATCTTTTCTCTTCATCCTTGAGCAAACTTTCTTCTTACCCTCAATTAACAAGAAAGGAGAACATCATAATTTGATGATTTCTGCCTTTGGTTGGTCTAAGATCGGCTCCTCAGCAGGTAGCTAATGTTGGTTTGCACGCCGCCATCTTATGTACCGTGTGTACGGGGGAGTGGCTGGGCATGCAAAAGCCACTGGCCAATTCGATTGGCCTCCCAGGCGGGATCCCATGAACTTTCTTCTTACCCTTAATTAACAAGAAAGGAGAACATCATAACATCATGGTTTTCTAGTCTGAACTTACCCCAACCATCAACTTCTCGCCTCATCTATTCTATTCTCTTTATAGAAAGGATCATCTCAAATGTTCTCTTTTCATCTTGTCTCTTCTCTTTATCCTTTTGCTAATAGGAAAAGTTAGCCTCTCAGTTGTTCTCATCTCATCATGTCTCTTCATTTCTCTGATAATACAAATTATAACCATTATGTTTTTTTTCCTAATTTTTCATCTCTCTACTACAAAGAGAACACAGAATTATGACTGAACTACACATGAAAAAAACCACAGTTGTTCTCTTTTGGTCTCATTTTGTCTCTTCTCTTTTCTTCTCAGAATGATTCTCCATCTCCCAGCACAGACAAGGCCACAATCAGGACTCACACAAATCTGAAAGCAGCGAGAGCTATCAGTGGGAAGTTCTGGAAACTTTACACGCCTGAGCTCTGTGGAGGGATACAGGGAGTATAATGATATTCTCTATTGATCGCGTGGAGGAGAACAAATGCTGGTATTTACGCTGCTGACATTTCCATCCAGCTCACTTGCTCTGTAAGTTCCAAACAAATATAAAGATGCATTTCTCAGAGCTCCACCATCTGAATATCAAAAATATGAGAGGTGGGGAGAAAATGGTTTCTTTTATGGTGGAACTGTACGAGTTTAGAACTTCACCCTTAAGAATTTTCTTTTCCCAGACTTATTTTCTTTTATATTTCTTACTGATTTTCCTCTCCTCTGGACTTGTATCCGATTTACCACAGGGTTTTCGCAAACACTAAATTTTAAACAGCAAGCATATCCTTTTAGAACGGCTTGACCTTTATAACAACACAAATATTACCTTTAGCAGTAAATGCTAATGATGTCAAGCTATAATTAGCAGCATTAGCGTTTTGTAGCATTAGTATTTGTAGCTGATGGCCAGAGTTGATGTGCAGTTGTTGCATGTAGTTTTGCAAGTTAGTTATGAAGTACATTACAGACAAATAAAACTGTACCAACAATATTCACAATTCTCAGCAGTTTCTCATGACTCAATAACGTCAACAGAGATGCTAACATAAACTGTACAGTATATCTATACTGCATGCAATTTTTTTAATACATGCAATACAAAGTTTGCTATGATACAAATTGAAGAGGTCCCTTTTGTATCTTATTTGCTTCTCCAAGACATTGATTGGACATTAAATGAAGACATTTACTTCATCAAACTGGATATCAAATGGATATTTAGACCTTAAAAAGGTTCTAATCATACATGAGTCTCCTGTAGAGTTTCAAAAGATATTTCATCAATGTCTAACCTTGTGCTTGGATTTAAGATACCGAAGACTGAAAAAAAAGGAGACTCATTTATTGGATCTATTTTTCTATAATTTGAAATATCAAGTTGAATACTTATCTTACACGGGTCTCCTCTAGAATCTTAGAAGAGATATCAACAATTTCTCAAACTGTGCTCGAATTTGTTAAGATATTCAAGTATTACAGACATACATACAGAATTTGCCAAATTTTGCCATTATAGTTAACTATATTGTAGAAACTTAATTTCCTGTAAACCTGCTTTGCAATGATTTGTATCATAAAAAGTGCTTACAAATAAACTTGAATTTAATTGAATCTGAAAAAAATTACTCAGTCATGGTCTCATTAGTTTATCACTTGTATCTTTACAGTAAGATCTGAGACAAAGTTATCTCCTCAAACAAAAAGAAAAGATCTGAACATGCCCAGATTAATCAAGATTTGGAAGTCTGAAGAAATAAAGCTAGATTTAAATTCAACAGAAGACTCACTCATTGTCTCATTTGTCCTTTTTTTTATCAGTTTTTACAGTAACATCTGAAGCACAGCTAAAGATCAAGCTAATTGGATCTAAAATGTGTCTATCTAGAGTTTCTGAAGAGAGTTCAACAATGTCTCAAACTGTGCTCAGATATATAAAGATACTGATGTTTTGAACTCAAGTTCCCTTTCAGTCGGTCACTCCGAGTCACGTAGGTGACCGACGAATAGGAATCTCGCTTCGAGATGGCAAATCTACTCTGCGTGTATATAAACATGCCAATGAAATTGGCATACGCTGATTAATATCCAGCTGCACCTAATCGCAGCGCGAGCATAAGTAGGTCAGTGGATTAAGCGCTCATTAGCTTTTCGCTTCGGAGCCGAGCACTTCATGCAACAGTTCCTGAGCATTCTACTCACCTTGACGGAGAGGGCTGGTGTCACGGCGTTTCAGCGGCGGTGGTTCCAGTCGAGTGGTGGTCGCAATTGCATTGCACTACCAGCTTTTGTGTACCGAGCGTCCATCTCCCCTGTGTGCTTCAGCCTTTTTTCTCAAAGAGAGCAAAGCCTAAAAGAGCTAGCTCAAAGGTGGTACATCTTTATAAAGATGCGTCCTTTTAAGGATGTCTTACCACCCGTGCGCTTCTGGATGCGGCCGTTACCTGGCGCCGGCGGACAGTCACGATCTCTGCCTTACGTGTCTGGGCATTGAACACGCTAAGGCAGCGTTCGTGGACGAGTCATGTTCCCCTTGTGGGAAGATGATCGTCTCTGAGTTGCGGACCAGGCTCCGCTACTTGGAAAGTGGTGGGGTCCCCATCCCACTTCCGCGTTCTGGGGCTCGCACTGGCAGCGTCCACGGAGCTTCCACTTCCGGAGTGCGGAGAGCTGGTCTTACGGTGACAGTCAGGAACTCTCCCCGGAGAGCGGGGACGGGGGCGCAGCTAGGGGCTATACGGGGGTCCCCCAGGTGGAGAGGTCTGTTGCGATGCAACTGTGTCCGCAGGCCTCTTCGTCTTGGCAGGGTAACCCGTCGCTCCCCTCCCGGGCCTGTAGACACTCATCGGCTCTCGTCGGTGATGCCTACAAGGCTTGTGGAGAAGCTGCCTCCTCCGTACACGCTATGGCGTTGTTGCAGGTCCATCAGGCCAAGGCTCTGAAGGCCCTGCACGAGGGTGGCCATGACCCGGAAGTTCTTCCTGAACTCCATACCGCAACGGACCTCGCGCTTCGTGTGACGAAGGTTACGGCGTGGGCTCTGGGTCGTGCGATGTCCACTATGGTGGTCCAGGAGCACCATCTGTGGCTGTGCCTGGCCGACATGCGCGATGCTGAAAAGACCTGGTTCTTGAATGCTCCCGTGTCTCCGGCCTCTTCGGCGACGCGGTGGAGACGTTCGCCCTGCAGTTCTCCACCGCCCAGAAGCAGACTGAGGCCATCCGTCACATCTTGCCGCGGCGGCCAGCTGCTGCCTCCACCCGGGCCCCGCCGACACAGCCTCAGCCTACTCGTCGCCGAGGGCGGCCCCCTGCCGCCCAGCCTGCCCAGGCCCCTGCAAAACCCGCTGGCAAACGGAAGTGCAAGAGGCCCTAGGACGGGCGACCCAGGGATGGAAGGAGCTGCTCTTCGGGAGATGGTGAACGCACCACTCC
>JAUMHE010000079.1:4470608-4481781 GCA_032359235.1 Enteromius mattozi
CTTATATAGCGCGCACCCTCGTCTGACAGGTTACCAATCCAAATAGTCGGGGGAGGAGACTTACCCACTCTACCACATAAGCATTAAGATTTCCCTGCTAAAAAAACAATAGAACCCTGCACAAAACACAATAGAAAATGTAATAAATTTAATGGTTATAATGGGAATTGTACTGGTTTTAATGGAAAGTATAATGGTGTCTACTGGTATGTGATGAATTCTATTGGTGGGACGTTAAATCCTATTGGAAAAATACCCAAAACACACTACAAAAAAGAATTTTGTAATGGTTTTACTGGAAAAAGAGAATGGTTCATAATGGTATTTTAATGGAAACATTTAGAATCTCTGTGATGGTTTCTATTGGGCTTCTATTGTTTTGTTGTTGTTTTTTTAAGCAGGGATGTGGCTAAAATTGCACCTTGAATAGTTGTCATGGTATTTGTTGACATGTTTGTCATATTTGTTCTGTTTGTATGTATGTGTAAGGAATAAAGCTAATTTGCACCTTATATGTGTCATAGCATTTTTAAACATTTATGCTAACGTGCTACCATGTTTGTCATACCGTTCCTGTTTTTTTGTACGCATTAGCATTAAGCTAAATTTGCACCTTATAATGCAGCACATCTGTCATAGTATTTTTTAACACTTCCATTGACTTCACAGTTCTGTTTAGGTTGATCCAGATATGCAAGCATTAGCATATATCTAAATTCATTGTTAGCTTTACCTCTGACCTTGAAATTTAACCATGTTTTACAACACTAACCATGGTATTTGTAGTAAAACTGTGGTTATGCAAATGGTAGACAATACGCCAGAAAAAACATGGTTGCAATTTACTATAACAAAAACATGGTTGATTTTCGTGTGTGCCCGAATATGCACACTTCCCATATGAAAGTAGTTGAAAAACAGTACATGAAAAGAATAGTATATCCTAATTCATAATACGTATTCATGAAACAGTACATAAAAGTATGCAGATGACTTAGCACTTCAGAATATCAGATGGACACTTTACTATCCCATGAGGCAAGAGTTGTAAATGGCACATTTTAATGACAAATTGTTAAAGTACTACATCAATACATACTAAACACATACTTTTATTATATTAAGTTCAGATCAAATTCCCTCATTCATTTATAGTAAATACTATAGTAGGTTATTTTTGAACCATACTATAGTAAAGTGTATTATACTGTATATATTAATAACACTTTGTTAATGAATGCAACAGCATAATGATAAACTGTAATAAAACTGTAATAAATGCTGTAGGATACTTTGCTACAGTAAACTGCAGTATATCGTAGTATAATATAACCTATAATTGTAGAAAACTCAGGTAAAGTAATTTGTTTATATTACTATAGTTGTTAATTACCAAAACACATATACAGTAGAATTACCACAACAAATAAATTCAAGTACTTTACTATAGTATGGTTCAAAAATATATAGTATTTACTATGAATTTTCATGTGGGTGTTTTTCTACAACTGTCCATCTTTTCCTATAGCAAAGGATTATGGGTAAAATAATGTTGGTTGAATCTCAAGCAGTTTTCTCTTTGGAATGTCATGCTGTGCTGAATCATACACAAGACTGGGCACATTTTTTTTTATGAAAGTAAACAGAGCTTTTCAAATTTGATTTCCTGTTGATTTTAAATACATATTACCTTGCTGAAGGGTATTCTGGGATAGGTCTCCCTCAACAATACACTTAGGTATGTCCTGGTAAATACAGAGAAAGAATATGTTCTCACTCCATCTTGGTGAACCACTCTCAGACATTTGCAATTTTCCCACCAAGGTTTTGGCTCCCGGAGGGAACCTGCAAAATTGACTGAGAGGAGAAGATAGGACCTTAGATGGAGTAGAGCTGTCAATCATCCAGCCCAACCAATCAGTTCTCACTGATTAAAGTCTGATCACCACCCATTCACTTCCTGTGACTAAACATTCCCACTACCAGTTTCTGTTCGGCTACAACCATCTCTCAAATACTCAATGCTAAGAGCTATTTGTGAGTGTGAATCATGCTAAATCTCCCTGAATTAAATTTTTTAACACCAATTAGCAAAGCAGAAGTTGCCTGCAGCAGTGCGTTTATGTCCGCATCCTACACTGCTAATTAATATAGCTGACAGGTTTTTATTACTAACCAAGCTGTCAGAGACAGTTCCATCAAAGCACAAGTCAATAAAACTGTCCAAATCCAAATTATGTAAAGATGTTCTTGTTCTACAAGATTTTCATGATGTTCCTCTTCCGTTTGATCCATTGTGGATGAAATAAGCTGCTACATTATCGTAACTCAATTTTGACTTATTTGCTCCTTGCTTGGAGAGCAGGTTGGCCAACTGATATTCAATCTTACTAATCAAATTGGCACAATCAAATCTTTCCCTTTTATAGCCATCTAGAACAACCTCAGGCTAGTTGTTTTTGTATGATAAGCACTGGAGTGAAATAAATAAATAAAAATGAAGAAGAAGAAACTGTTCTGGAGGCAACAGAATATGATGGAAAGTGGGTAATTTTGTCTTGTGAATACAAAAATTAACTTGCTTTGTTGACTCATTTACTGTTGGATACATCAATCAAATTTCAATGTTTTCCACATTGAAATGTTCATTAAATCATTCGCCGAGTCCATTAAATCACTTTTGTTTATGCAGTAAGGTTGTAATTTATTGTAAATATGGTCACGGCTAAAAAACACCTATCATAAAAATAGTATGTGCATTTTGTATTAGTCAAATTAAGTGTAATTCGCTATAATTATAACAATAAAACTAGAATTAAAACTATAATTTTCAGCACTATTGTCAAGATTTATCTTGCTACACATTTTTTTCTCAGAGTTTGTTGCAGTGCATTATGGGGCCTACTATGCAAATTATACTTACAATGATGCCGTAGAAAGGTATCCAAAAATGTAACAATACTTACATTCTAAGCCAAATCGCAAATGACGTCAGTACAATATTCTGTTAGCATGTTGCTAAGCTAATATTGGAATACTCTAAACATAAAAGACATAGTTTATTCATCTTGTTATACATATATTTGGTGGCAGAATGGAGATAAAAACTCTTTGGAAAAACCCAAGGTTTTTTGTGGCCAGAGTTCCCCACATACACAAATATTGGCTAAATAAGTTTACATGAATGTTTTCTTTAATCTTGAGTCATGTATATTTGAACATAATTCACTTCGCTACAGTATGTCGGTCATTTTAGCTGTTGTAGTGTATTGTGGGGCATTCTTCTTAGTAATGGATACGTACGACCTTATGGCTAAAATGGTACTTTAGAAGTTACATTTACCTTTTGTAACAGTCAGGCTACTTTTGTAGCAAACTAAGGTTAATTGGCCACACCTGAAAGTCTTTAGCAATCCAGAAAAGGTGAACAGTAAAGTTCTCGAGACTCAAACTAATAACCTGAAGTTTGAAATGGTTTCAGTTGTTTATCAATCTCCAGTCAAGAACATTAGTGATCTGGAGAGGACTTCTTGGATGGAGTGGATCTGAGGGCCGATCTTGACTACACCCTTCAGAAGGACCTGCAGTTCCCCGGGGTTTCCGGTGGCAGCTGGTAATTGCATCGGCCAAGCTGTCTCCTGCTTGACCCGTCTCTCCTCTTCTCTCATTTTTTCCCCACCTCCGTCTCTCCCTCGGCCCGACATGTTGATTTGTTTGCTCGTTATTTTTAGGCAACATATCTGATGGCAGCGACTGCGCCATTAATCAGTGTCTCTGAACTCCATCGTTTTATCATCTGTACCCAGCATCCTTCTCTCCGAGGTTCGTCCCCCTCAACTTCCATCGTGACGATTCTTGTGTTGTTTTCTACGCAACTGGGCAAGAGGTTTAGGTCATTTCATAAAGGATGCTTTTCCAGTGGGAAACATAAAGAGTTATTCATTTTTAGACTGCTTATATCAATACAGACAAGGACTGCAGACTCTCGCTGTCTGTCTATCTTCCCTGATGCATATGAAAGGTTAAGCCCTGTTAATGACTGCATGCTGCCAATGGGAGAGTGCAGGATTGTGGGTAAAGGTCAGGACTGCATACAAGCTGAGCATAAGAAATGCAGGCTCTCTGGAGGTAAATGTTACTTTCTGTACCGCACGCAAATGTTAACTCATTCGCAAATGCTTTATACATATATTATAGATATTGCGGTTTATAAAATAATATTGCGGTTAATAAATAAGTGGCTGTTTGGTAATGTGGTAATGAACTTCTATCCTGGAAGGGACTATACTACCATTGTCCAGTTTCTAAATAATTCATTACTTTGAGTAAAAGGGATAGTTTATGCAAAAATTAAAATTATCCTGTCTTTTACTCACCTTTGAAGCATCCAAGGTGTATGTGACTTTTACCCGGAGCCATGTGAGGGATGTTTTATTACAAATACGTGCATGAAGTGTAATGACTATCACCCATTTAAACTCATTCAAAGGCTTGGAGGGGTCTGGAAAATTTGTATTATAACTCAGATTGGATTCGTCTGAAAGAAGAAAGTCACATACACCTAGGATGCTTCAAAGGTGAGTAAAAGACAGGATAATTTTTGGGTGAACTATCCCTTTAAAAAAGAACTCAACTAGAAGCGACTGAAAGAATTGGTAGAACTGGTTCACCAAACCAGTGTGAACAACTCATTTACAAGTCAGACTGAATGGATTTGCATTACCTTGTCGCACCAACAACGGTTTCTTCCAGTCAAGTCCAAAAAAGACGGCTTTTCTAAAAATGGCAGACGATGTGTTAAGCTTATCGCAGTAGATTTTCCGATTCCCTTCATGCTGTTCGGCATATATTTAGGCAACAAAATCACTTTACATCAAAATCCTGCACAGTGTGGGGCCGTAGCATTTGACTACAGTTGAAACACTACGGAAGAAAAACATGATGAGAAAAAAGCACCTGCCAGGTTTCACAGCTGGAGTGGTGCATGCTGGGATTGCTAAACTGGGAAACGAATAAGCCATGCGGTTTATCCTATATATGAATCATTAACTAATTACTGAATTATTCAAAAATGAACCACACTACCTCTACCACACAACACCTTGGACATGACATGAATCTTGTTAAAAAAACAATTAGCTTCTTTTAAGTAGAGATGAAATTCTTGATGTGGTGTGACAACTACTGTGAAAGGCGTGGTAATCGTATGCTATCCGGAGCAAATGCTAAACCGTATTATTTACAGCATGACGTGATGGACAGATGGGCGCCTCGGTAGGTTCCACCTTTGTGTCTCTGCGGCTGATAGTGAATCAGAGCATTTCTGAGAGTGTTTGATGATGTGGAGCTCGGCTGGAATTAGTCATATAAGGCTGAGGGATCAATACGTCTCTTTGAATCAGGTTGATGGACTACAAAGAAAGAATGGGAAAAAGCCAGTGAAACTCTTAAAGTTAGAAGGTTGTTACTCTCGAGTCACCATTTAGAGAAAATTTTGAAGAGCAAAGTAAAAAGCCATCAAGGTCAAGACTGATGTGAAGTCAGTGCTACGGTCACAGTTTTTCTAGCACTATGGGAATATGAGGTATTTACTGTACCATTAGGAGAGATAGAGGGAGATAGAGAGAAAACACAATCTGCAATATCTCAATTGTTTCTCCTAGACTGCTGTATCTGGAGATGGAGAGCAAATTGAGGTATCTCTTCCATCAAAAGTACTCACAGTTGCTTTTTTAAATAAACACTTACATGAAACAACTGAGAACAAGAAGTCTCTGAGCAATAAAATACTCACCTGGCTAAAAACCTATACTATAGGAAAGAAAAAGCTGAAATTAATTCTTAATGCATGCATTAAGCTATCTGCTTATCAGAGGAGCAGAAGAACAGGAGTTCAACTTCAGTGTCTTCAAAGAAGTCTGAGAAACATGTGAGACTAGGTTGATAATTAATAAACATTAAAAGAGCAACTTTTGAGCAACATAGTAAAATACCCCATTGAAACAGCTTTGAATCATGGGCCACATTGTACATTTTTCTTTTACCACAGAGCTTAACGAAATTCAGACAATTAAATTAGAGCTAAGGTGATTCCACAGACACAGCGCTAGCTGAATAAGTACATCTCCCAGCCCAAACTCTGGCCTGAAATATGATGACCAGGAAGCATTAGATTTCATAGGGATTTGTATCGCTGTGAGCTTGCATTAAAGATACCCTTCATACAGCTGTTCCTGGGAAAAGAAGCTGTCATGCAGATTTTTCTGCAAGCGGCTTTGAGCGGACAAACAGAAGATGCTGCCTGCTCTGTGGAAAGTCTCTGTAGAGGGGAAAAAAGGTGCAAACCTGCAAGTGAGGAAGAACAAAGTGTTATTTTAATGAGTCAAACAGAACTGTTCCCAACTGTAGATGTACAGTATGGCTGGCACTGAGGAAAAAGTGTTTATAGTTTGAGACCTATAGTACATTTAAAAATGCCTTTGAGATCTCATTGGGTTTTAATACCGTAGGGACAAAGACCTGACTGCATAACCAAGAACTGTGATGTACAGGAGGTTGAAAAGATCGAGCACCACATTTTTTTCTTGGGCTCAAGGATTATTCAAAGTGAACGTGCCATTACAAGGATATCTGGACTTGACTGTTAAAGACTTTGGGTAAAAGAAATATTCTGTCAGAGAAGCTAATGCTAAGCTATGAAACAGCTTTTAATAAATTACCTTCACAATGTCTTTAACTTCAATAATGTGAGCTAGGGATCTGAATAAACACCTAACCCACTGTATACTCCAGCAACCGCCCAGAATCTAGAAAAGAACAAGGTAAAAATACGTTAGCATGATCATAACTGTCACGCTGTCATGTGTCCATGTGTTCTTCTGTGTATGTTTCTTGTCCATGTGCTCTATGTTTGTTTACACACCTGTTCCCTCGTGTCTGCTCCTCATTTGTTACCCCGCCTTCCTCATCAATGATCATTCCTGTCCAGCCGTGTTCACAGGTGTCCTGTATTGTCTCCCTGATAACTCTTTGTATAAATTCACGCCCCATGTCTTGTATCTTTGTCGATTGTTAATGTGATGTTATGTGCCTGCGTTCGTGTTGTACTCGTTCAGCTCTATCTCTTGTCTTTGGAAATAAATGTTCTCTTATGGAAAATCCTGCTCCGCGTCCTTGTATCCGCTGGAGAGTGATCATCGCGGCAGCTCATCTCGTGACAATAACATTTTGTACACTTTCTTTGGGAAAAAAAGTTCTATTTAATAACACACACACAAAAAATAACAATAATAAGGTGGACAGTGTTCCTCCACACTGAAACAAATATTTGATTTAGTCCAATGTGCACAGATGAATAATTCAAAGCAAAAACAGAGACATTTAGAAAGTAAACTGAGTTTTGAAAATTGAAATTGTGCTTGACTGTGAAACAATCTTTTAAAGGGTTACTCCACCTCAAAATGAACATTTTGTCATTAATCACTTATCCCCATGTTGTTACAAACCCGTAAAAGCTTTGTTCGTCTCCAGAACACAATTTAAGTTATTTTTGATGAAAACCAGGAGGCTTGTGACTGTGCCATTGACTGCCAAACAATTGCCACTGTCAAGCTGCAGAAAAGTACGAGAATGCTTTTTGTACAGAAAGAACTCAAAAATAACAAGTTTATTTAGCGTTTTGGCACTGTAAAGTCACCATAGCACCATACATTTAAAGAACACATACTTTAACTTAAGGAATGCTTCCCAATGCCATTTTACAACCCGGGAATTCACTTTTATTCAAAAGAGCTATTTCTATACAACAAGACGATTTGGTCATCCCTTCAAAACTGAGGTGTTTTTTTTTAGCCGTTTGTGGCTGGTCATGCATAAATGAGAGCGGCGTATTCATCTGTAGCACAAGAAAATACAAAGCCTGTCAATCGAGCTAAATCGACAGAGCACGGTGGATTCTGCGAGATGACTGAATCGAATCTGTGTGACTGCATGAGCTGCCGAAGCTTTTCAAAGTCTCGTGTAAGAAAAAAGGAAGGAATTGTGGTCATTTCTCTGTAAGGGAAAATGCATTTAGGCCTATGTCCGAGAGCTCTTTTGTCCTTGACAAAAACTTTCTTTGTAACATTGTCAGGAAAAAAATAAAGAATGTGCAAGAGTCAAAGAAACAGGGTTGAGTGATAGAAATGTAAATAAGTGTGAGTACAGTATGTCAAATTCTGATTCCAACCCTTTCATTGAACTTTTTAAAAGCCCAGAGTGAAGATCAATATAAAACATTCTCGAATGCATTTCAAAGACACGCTTCCATTCTTATCAAAATAAATGTTATCTTTTAACTATAAATAAATGCGCTGCAGGGCATTTCTAGACACTGTTTGGCTCTCACACGTCAGTCTTGCGAGAACAGCACAAAGTGCAATATAGGTTGCGTTTAAATAAATCAAAGCATGCTTCTATACTTTTTGTCTGCGACGTGGCATCCAGAAACAAACCTAAAACAATGCAGACAGAGTGAGAAACTTGGTAAAAAGAAGAAAGGAATATAATAGACAGATTATATGCGCACCACTCACCTCATCCCAAGGGTGCGACTGAATGATCTCGTTTTTCGGGAGTTTAAACATTTCAAATGAAAGAAAACATGCCTCACTTTCGGTGTTTTTATTCCTGAGAGCAAAAGCAAAAGATTTCTTGCCTTGCTTAAAAAAAGTAAATGGTTTTTCTGTCAAGATATTGAGCAATTCGAGTTGATAAAGTAGGTATGAGTCATTCACTGAAAACACAAGACTGGTTGGTGTTGGATTAAGAGATTACAGATAAGCAACAAATAAACACAAACAGGGGTCATACCCAAAACATACCTAAAAACGATGGAACTCAACCATCTGGTACCAAGCAACTAACTAACTACATAGCCACATATACTTGGAAACATATCTGGTTGGAATGAGAAGCTTGTGTTACTTCATCAGAAGAGATTTGGAGAAAAGTCATTGTATGAAATAGAGCTATCGTTTTGGATTGCTTGTGTGTTATTGTGATGTTTTTTTTATCAGGTGTTTGGACTCACATTCTGATCATCTACATCTTGGATGGCCTGACGGACAGTACAGTTTAATTTTTTAGGTGAACTATTCCTTTAAATTGGGCTGGATGGTCTAAAATGGCCCATTGGAATTCCACTATAAAACTTCACATTTATACTGTATGTGAAAAGTAGAGAAAATGAACACTCATACCAACGCACAATCAATTTTTCCAATTTTCTATGATGGTAATGAAAAAAGCGCTCTGGGACCAATTTATCATAGGGGGCAGCAGAGAACAGAAGGCATAATTTCCTTATAGAACCCACATAAACCATAAACAAAAGTGATTTCTTGGGGAGCAGACCCTTCAACTCTCTTAAATATTTGATGAGCCCACTAAGAACAGGAAAAAAGAAGGAAAAAGAAAACTTTCCCATTTGTTATCTAGAATTTATTCAGACCAGAAATATTATAGATTTCCTGCATTACATTTTCTAAAAGAACAAAGCTACGGCGAGAAGTAGGACACGATTTTCTCATGAGAAAATCTGCAAGCATTACAGGTTCAATACTGATACTCAGATACTCTTCAACAACATACACAAATACCTATGGTAACTTCCTCAGAGTAAAAAGCAAAGAGTAAAAGTTGAGAGATAAAGTTTAAAATAACCAGATTCACAGTGTGAGATATAAAAGCATCATATAAGCTTCCAGACATATTGAGACACAAAGGCACAACTGTGAGACAAAATGGTTAAAAATATGAGGGGAAAAAGTTGCTAATATGAGTAAATGTACAATCTGGCACAATAGCTTGATGAAAGTCATGCAAAACAGATTTCAGAATCTTGGCTTTTATGACGCTAACTGCAGGGGAAATGCGGTTTGCTCATTTTCATGAGGTTGTCTAATGCTGCTGGTCTGCAATATGAAATTCCCTATTGGGCCGTGTTATTGCTTTTAATTGGCTAATTCATTTACGCTAATTCACTTACACTAGCATGGTATTCTGTAAAGTCTGCACACATTCACACGACCGCACACACACATTCAGAGCTTAGTGAAGCCCTACGTCGAGACTCCACAGCGACTCTCCTGAGGGCATTTTTACCCAAGAGTTAATTATACGTGCACTCGTGGGCTGAATGTTAAACAGCACTGAATGAATCCGTTCTTGGCTGGAGTGTTTGGTTTGTATTGGCAATCCATCTGAAATGGTGCATGTTTAAAATCAATAAGTCCAAGTAAACCTATACACGACTGCCCCATCATGTTAAAACGGACGTCCAGTGGATTACTACGGAGAGTCAGCCATGTGTCAAACTTGTCAGCTTAGCTTAGCATTTCGCTGTGAAGAATCAATAAAGCAAACCACAAAGGAAGAGTGTTTTTAACAATGTACTTTAACTCGAACTGTACAAGCGAAAATTTGCAAGCTAATTTCTTTTTTCCAAAAACACAAGCGCCTCAATACGGCATCATTGTCATAATTTCCATTTTACGACTCATTACAGAATTGTCCACGAGAGTCTTGTGTTTGCGAGATGCTTTTTTTTTTTTGCTCGTAAATCCTCAACTGGTCTGTTCGGGGAGAGCAGTTCAATATCATCCCACTGTTTTTAGGTTTTAAAAAGCTCTATGTGTGGTAGCCTTTCAGCTAAGCAGATTACGCTAATTGGTTCTGGTAGCATTGATGCTTAAACTTAATGAATGTCAAAACTTAGCCTGATTCATTTTAACTTAAACCCCAGGGGATTGGCGTCCATAATTTAGGATGTTGTTACAATGCTATGAATTAGGCTTTAAGCTTACTTAACTCTTCATTTGCTTAGACGTGTAATCTGAAAAATAATAATAATAATACAAAAAGAAAAACGTTTCTCCTGCTAGAAAATGCTGGTGTTTGGGAAAATGATAGTTAGCTTCTAACAGGTTCCAAAATGTTCATAAGAAGGAAAAACTGGATTTTGGAATGTTACAGCTAGCTAGAAAACCATTTGCCATGATTCAAAACATAGCTACTAGCTTTAAAAGGATTTCCAACAGGGTATTACCCAACACTACCATATGCTAAGCCGCTGTACTGAACATGATGCTGGTAACACCAAAGTAATCATGGGCTTGTTTCCCAGGGAATATAC
>JAUMHE010000079.1:4492218-4509896 GCA_032359235.1 Enteromius mattozi
ATGGGAACAAAAATGTATTTTTTGTATGCACACATACACACACACACACATATATATATATATATATATATATATATATATATATATAGACACACACACACAAATATAATACATATTTTAATAGAAAAAAATAATGTAAATGATTTCTTTTGGCAACACTTTACAATAAGGTGTCATTTGTTAACATTAGTTTGTTTATTAACTATTTATTATACGATTTAGTAATCTTTGTTAATGTTAGTTAATACAAATACAGTAATTATTTGTTTGTTGACTGTGCATTAACTAATGTTAACAAACACAGATTGTGATTAATAATGCAATAGTACTGTAAATGCAAAAACGAACATTAACTAATACTAATAAATGATGTAGAAGTATCACTCATTCTCAGTTCATGTTAACTAATGTAGTTAACTACTGAACCTTATTGTAAAGTGTTACCAAAATCAAACCAACCACATAATTAAACAAATAAAGCAATACAATTCTTAACTCTTTATTTGAACAGTTCGTTATTTTACTTTTTTGAAAGTCTAGTACTCAGTAAAAGAGGTCTCACCGCTGAGCTCCACTCTAATGAAGTCTTTTGTGCCCAGATTTTCCAGGAAGACACCGGAGGGAGCCGTAGTTTTGAAATAGAGTGAGATGTCGACGCTGAGCTCGGCCTGAAGTGTTGGGAAGTGCAGGTAGGACGACTCCTGGTAGAAGGAAGCGGCGTTCCACAGAAACCCTGAGGAAAGAGGAGGCCGATTATGGTTTTCATTAAAATATTCTTATAATAAGACTTAATTATGACCTGGAACTCAATGAGTCTTGACACAAATTATATCACTCTTTTATAGCTAAGGTGTGATGGACTGTGTAAGTAAAGACAAGATCTGACTGCAAGTTCTAGATATACACCATTTAAGGCTGTTAAAATTAACACATTAACACATAGGATTAATATGGCATCTGTCACACTCATAAATGTAAATGTAACAAATTCACTTAAAAGGGAACTGAATGCTTTGGCATGCTAAAAGTCAAAAATATTAAACATGATTATTTTAATACACGTACAGAAACAATTAAACTGAATGAATTAAAGGGTTAGTTCACCCAAAATTGAAAGTTCAGTCATTAATTACTCACCCTCGTGTCATTTTGAAGAATTTCGTTCATCTTCGAAACACAAATTAAGGTATTTTTGATGATTTCTGAGAGCCATCTGTCGCTCCATAGACAGCAACACAACTGGAATGATCCAGGTCCAGAAACGTGGTTAAATAAATGGTAAAAATGTCCATGTGAAATCAGTGGATCAACTTTAGTTTTGTGACGATAGGAGAATACTTTTTTGCGCAAAGAAAACAAAAATAACATAATTTACTTTACCATTCTTCTTTGGTGACTTATGTCTTCCGCCATTTTAGCGAACATTACTGCGTAAGCATACGCTTTCTTCTAGGTGTAAACAGCCGCAGATTACGCACATGTGCATGCTTTCACCTGGATGTAAACAAGGCTGATTACGTCAAATACGTTAAAGCTTGTGTATGCAGTGAGTTGAGATATGCTCTAAAATAGCGGAAGATGTAAGCCACGGGAGAAGAGTAAATAATGTTATTTTTGTTTTATTTGCACAAAAAAAGTATTCTCCAAGCATCGCAAAAATGAAGTTGATCAACTGATGTTCCATGAACTGTTTTACCGATGTTTTTGCTACGTTTCTGGATCTGGGGTCATTTCAGTTGTATTGCTGTCTATGGAGGGACAGATGGCTCTCTGATATCATCAGAAATACCTTAATTTGTGTTCCGAAGATGAAGGAAGGTCTAATGGGTGCATATGTTTGTTACGGATGCAAAAACGCAGAAAATCGAACCTGATCCGATTTTTTTTTTTTAATGACAGACGAAAGTTTCGGAGGCAGTGTGTAAACATGATTGACACAACGTGATATTTTTATATTTCAGCGTCCGAAGATTTTGTAAGAAATATTCGGACTTAATGCGCAATGGTCTTAACTACAAAAAAAAAAAAAAAAAAAAATACACATTTCTTAAAATGTCACTGAAATGTAAAAGATAAAAGTTTCTAAATGTGCTAATTACATATGAAGTTAATTCGTAAATAAACGGTATTCGAAAGTAAACGGTAAACGCCACTTAAAAACAAAATAGTTGATTGACGTGCATTATTCTCCAAATATAGCGCACAGATTTTCAGAAAAGCCAGTATCATCCACTTTCAAGGTATCGCAAGTTCATGTATTGCAGCAGAAGCCAACAAGCGCCCTTGTTGTTTTTGAATAGAAGCCGATAAGTCCATTTGAGCATATCAGCGCACTGTATTCAGGTCAGGTGACAAGGCTACTTTCACAAAGACGCGCTAGCTGAAAGAAGTTTCATCAAAGCTGATTAAAAGTGAATGGATAATTTCAACAAACTTAATTAACCCTCGATTTCTTCTTCAGGGAGTAAAAAAAAAAAAAAAAAGCTGGAACGTTTTTACGGAAACTTGCGAAAGCAGCGCATCACAATGGTGAGTGAAAAGCGCTGTGTATTGCGTGTAATCACATACAGTATACAGTCTAAACACAAAATGTGGAGCTATCAGCTTTTGCTATAAAACAAACCTTTAATAGGTAAAAAAACAAAAACATGCTTTCAATTAACTTTAATTTAGTTAATTACCTGTATTTGTTTAAGTTATTATTATTTAATCAAAACAACCCAGCAGCAATTTGACTGATATTACTTGGGTGTGCGCAATAATAAAAATGTTATTTTAGTTATTTTAGCATGCGTTCACCACAACAGAGATTAACTTATTCCTATTCATTGTGTTACAGTTGTACATCTGCACTTCTATACATTACTAAAGTGTGATAAAATGAGACATGTATGCTTACGTACTGTCCCCGTAGCAGTGCAGAGATCCCACTCGGTAAATGGCTTCTGACCCGCTTCGGTTTGTATCTCCTACTAAGATCTCGGTCACTGGTAAGTGCTCTTTGTAGGACAGCACTCCTGTGTCATTCTCCCTGTTCAAAAGCATACAATAACTGTGTTTACACACTATCTGCAGCAATTGATATTGTCAACATGTGCTGAGATGATATTCAACAGATTTCGTACCATGAGCTGCGGTCAGCATCACAGTTGCAGAAGTGGTTCATATCGATGCAGTTCTCATCCAGACTGCAGGCGCACTGCTGCACCCCGGGGAGAAATCCACCCCAGTACGTCCTTCTCTCTCCTGCCCGGTCCAGCCACCAGGACAAGGGCGTTCCATCTGGAGCAAACACATTTCAGACAACACATTTCTTTATTTCGCCTGTGACATCCAACACTACTTGATAACAAAAAACACCTTAGGGATGTGCCGATATAGAAGGTTAATACTGACAGTCAATGACTATTTTTGTGTTACGGCTGATAAACATAGTTTGCCCAAAGATATTTTATTAACTACTCACACTTACTTGTTTTACGTTAAAAAGACATGAAAACATTCATTAAAAAAAAAAATCTCAGAGAGAGAGAGAGAAATAAAAGATGGCTAATAGTTACAAATATTGATAACATTTGTTGAAAATATCAAAATTGACTTTAGACAAACAAGGGAAAAAAAAGAAGTAATTTTGACTTTATATTTGACAAATGCAATTTTGTTACATCTTTCTAATCTTAGTTCTATAGTTTTAAAACATACAACAACAACAACAACAACAATACTACTACTACTAATAATAATAATAAAAATAGATTGAATGTTTATATTTTAGGCTATTGTGTAAAAATACAATAATATTTAATTAATGACCTTTAATTTTTTTTTTTTTGTGTAAATTTTATACTGTCAATGTAAAAAAAATATTAATTTATGTTTACATTTATAATTATATTACATGATGTAATAATAATAATAATAATATATGGGATATGTAATGGTTAAATTTTAATGATATTGTATCCTATAAAATATTTAATAATTTAAAAGATAACCTTTGTAATTTAAAAAGTTTCTATTTTCTATCAAATTAAAACTGTCAGTTTAATTTTATTTAATTTACAATATATGTTAATTCACATTAAAATAAATGTATTTTACATGAATATTATGATAATTATTATATAATAAAAAAAATATATATATAAAATACTTTCAAAATACAGTAATTTCTCAAAATGCCAATAATAATAGTTTTCCCATTTGAAAAAAAATAAATAAATAAATAAAAACATGACAATAATGATAATAAAGTTGACAACTGCACACACGTAAGTAAGAGCTGGAGGTTTTTGTCATTAGATTCCTCTGAGGATAACAGATCTAAAAACGTGTCCAGTCAATAGAGATATTCCCACAAAATGCAGCCACCATTTTTCCACATGTTTAGCCTTTCTACTCAATATCCCCCAGGAAAAATCATGCCTATCGCTGTTCCTTTGCTCTACAGCCACCGGAGCGCAAGACCAGGACCCAACTTCAGATCTCATTATGCAAATATCTCTGTGCCTGGCACAAACTGATGAACAATTTCAAGGACTGGGTAGTTTATAAATGTCGCCATTTCCCATCAGTTAATATTGTAATTAGATTGGGGTCAAGTCAGATTATAGATCTGAACAAATTCCACTTTGGGTAAATTATCCAATGAGCTGAGACGTTTTAATCAAGAGTAAGGACTTGGAATAAATGCAGAGGAACTGTTCAAATAATTTTATAGAAATTAAGTTTCAACAAATATTTAAGTAACTTTATAACTTTTAAAGTTTCATATAACTATTGAAAAACATCTGTTAACTGGAATAAAGCTGATAAATAATAACATATAAACTGGATTAAGAACTTAAAATTTAAATTAAAAATGTTGATTTGGTAACTAACATAAGTTTAAGATGAAGCACAAAAAATTATTAACTGAATATAAAAAAACTACATTCAACTGGAAGTAAATACTAAACTAAAACTGAAATAGATATAAATAACAAATAATAATAAAATATATAAACAAAACAAAAAAATATATAAAATAAATTACGAAATAAGCGGAGTCACTCAGGAAACTGAGAAAAGAATCCTTAAAAACTAAAATTGAATTAATAATATAAAGACAACAGCACATAACAAAATTATTATAAAATTCAAATAAATAAATTAACAAAAAAGCTAAATATTCAAAATAAATAATAAATCATCATAATAAACAGTAGATATAAAAAGTGTTTTGGAAAAAAAGCATGTGACAATTAAAATGTAAATGGCAATTATATACATATATAAAACAATTACATAATTTATATAATTAATAAATGTACATGAATATATTATATAATAATATTAGTGCTGTCAAACAATCATTCAGGATTAATCCCATCCAAAATAAAAGTTTTTGTTTGCAAAATGTATGTGTGTGTTCTGTGTATATTTATTATGTATATATTAATATACACATAAATAAATAAATATAGATAAAAAATACATGTAAATATTTTCAAACTATATGCTGTGTTTGTATTTATAAATACATAATAAATATACAGAGAACACACACACACACACACACACACACACATTATGCAAACAAAAACTTTTATTTGGGATGGGATTAATCATTTGACAGCAATAAATAATATATATTATTATATAAAGCAAAAAACAACAGTGCTAAAGTTGTTTAACACCCACCCCATGTGTTGAAGAGGCGGGACTTCCTGCAGAGATAAACAACTTCCTGCTGGCACTGTTCAGACCTGCCCACAAGCGTCCTCAGCTGTTCCAGAGACGCGCTGTAGTTGAACCTCATCACGTGGGGTTTCTGAAGCGACGACCCTTGAACCCTCACCTTCTCCGTGCTGTTGTGATTCACTACGGTCCAAACCTTATCATCTGGGGAAAAACAAAACAAAACAAGAAAACATCATTTTTGCAGTCAGCATACTGTAGTATACACTGCATAGTATGTAGTAAGCAGCACGTTGCCCATCTTTTTTGCACTATCAAAGTAAATCCATCCTAAACTGAATTCGTAGCACTTCATACCTCCTCGGTTCACAAAAGCGAGCTATAATCCCGATAATAATGTACACAAACCTTAATGAGAAAAGAGCGCGACTTCAATTAGCTTTAAAAATAAAGCCGCGCAGCAAGTCTCCTCCAACCCAGACTTAAGGCCAATCTTCGCTACACCTTTGACGTCAGCTTTCATTTATCCGGCAAACACCTCAGCGGGGGGGTCGTGTTTATTCAGCCAGCAAGCACTTAAGTCTGCGTATGCCAAGCGTACAGTAATTTACATTTCACACGGTATTTCTAATTGAGGTTGGCCGAAGTCAATGGCACTTTATTCTAGTGGATCCAGAGCCAGCGGATGTGTGTGTAAGAGAGTGATGCTTTATCACAATTCTGCAGGAGATGAGTTATATTTCACAGAACGAGCAGCGTGTATAACAGTCCAGCAAAACGGGCCCGGCTGCGGTTTCCCCCGGACAGACCTGTTGTTCTACACCCTGGGACCCAGACAGCCCTGGCAGACAGCGCAACATCCATCAGCCATTGGACAAGATCGAGCTTTGATTAATGACTTCGCATTGGTGTGGATTCAAACAGATTTCCCCTGGCCGAAAACTGCCTTCATAACCTGACAGCTTTGTCTCTTTAAAAAAAATCCTGAAAAAAGTTAATAATCTGACAAAATACCTCCGACAAGCCCTTTTAAGGAAGGTTTTTGATAAGGATGTGGAGATTGAAAGTCCAATCATCCTTGAGGCAGTCGCTATTTGCAGTGTAAAGGTCCTGAGTCCGAAATTTTCGTATGCGTTTTTTCGTATTCTTCATCGTTTTCTATCAAAATGGTTGCCTAAAATGCAGAAAACAGAAACTGATCCAAATGTTCTCATGACGGACAAAGCTTTGGAAGGCAGTGTGTAAACTTGATTGTCCACATGAGTTTTTTTTTATGTGCACAAATTTCGGCCAAAAATGCACAGTGACATTAAATAGAATATTTAGATGCTATTTACACTTTATTTACAAGTGCAAATAGCAATAGATGGAATGTACACTATTTAAAAAGAACCATTATTGGGACAATAAAGCCCTCCCAACACCTACACCTAACATTATTTGATGCTTTATTTTTAACTTTTCGCTTATTTTCTTCCTTTTTATTGAAAATAAATGACAATCTGCTGTGATATGAAATGTGAAAAGGGAAAAGAACGAGTTTGGCCAAAGATGGATTCGAACTCGAGTCGAAAAAAAAGCTCACACTACGCATTTTACCATCTACGCCACTAAAGGTGTGGTTTGATAGTAGTTTTTATAATATCAAGCCCAATCACACGCTGGTGGGTGGAGTTAGTGTTAATATGTAACCTCTGCCAACAAAGCAGGCTATTTTCACTTAGTTTAAATCAGCGGTTCTCAATCCCAGTCCTCACGCCCCACCGCTCTGTATATTTTGCATGTCTCTATTTGTTAACGCACCTGTTTCAGATAATCAGCTTGTTAGAAGAGAGCTTCATGCATGAAATCTGTTCCAATCGACATGGTCCCTACACAGTGTTTCTTGTTCCCTTCTCCCTGAGGAGGGGAAATCCGTTAAAGTTTATGTTATTTCGGAACATTCATTCATGGATTTGCCCAGTAAATAAATTAATACAATTTAAATTATCTCTCGCACACTTGAATGCACTTTGAATGGAATGTATAAATTTGCTTCGAACTGGAATCATGGCGGAATATCCGGTGATGTCTACTTCGCAGGGCACATACGTTTGAATAGAAAAAAACGTCTGAAGTGTCAAGAGAAACATACAAAATGTGCAGAGCGGTGGGGTGCGAGGACTGGGATTGAGAATCGCTGGTTTAAATATACATTCCAGAAAAAAAATAAATAAATACTATGGAAGTCAATGGTTACCGTTAACTGTTAAATATCTTCTTCATATTTTATTTTGTGCTTAGCAGAAGATTGAAATTCATTCAACACTTTCGGGTGAACTGTCCCTTTAACTAACATCAGTGAGTTTAACCATATTGTAATATACAAAGATTTTCAAATTTCCAAAAGTACGGGAAAATACTATAAACAGATTTAAAAAGTAGCAAGCTCAAACTTACAGTAGCTGTAAACAGGAAATCGCATTCACTGAAGGATGAATGTTTTCTTAACACATACAACAGCATGTACAGTATGTATGCGTCTCTATTTTTATCCTACACTTCCAGTATTCATGTTAACACTTGTGTTTTTTTATCCCACAGAGGTCTCACCGGTTATGTTGCAGTAGACGACGGTGGATTTGAGCGGTCCGCTTCCATCAGGATCGATTGAGAAAAAGCCTGAGGCACTTCCTGTAAGCCGGTGGGCCTCGCAGGAGGGTTCAAAGATGGCTGACCAGAAAAAACAGCAACAGAAATCTAAAGTCAGCTCATGTTGAGCGTCATCAAAAAAGAAAAACTGTTTATTTCGCATTGTAGAGAATGCGTTTGGTTGCTTTGCTTTTTTAACGAGTATTAACTTCAAAAGAACTGAAAAATAAGTATGTTTAAACTTTTTCTTCATCAATGCAAAAAACCTGAAATAGTTAAAAGTGTTTGTAGGTACTTTCTCAAAAACAAACAAACAATTGTTATTTTTGTAATCATTGTTGTTGACTCACAGTTATGACAGGTGGCTCCCGTGTATCCTGTTCCCGAACAGTCACAGAAGAACGTGTTCCAGGACTGAGAACATTCTCCATCATGCTCGCAGTAGTTAGGAAGACATCTGCAGGAAAAATACGATTTCTGATCAAACTTTGACGGCACTTAGAGCAGGGTGGAAAATACATTATGAAATTACACAAATCACACAAACGACACACTGCGACATACGGTACAATACCGAACGGTAATGCATTTTGCGCTCGGAGGGATTTGAGGACGTGGCATCAATCAATAACCACAAGTGACTATTAGGAAATAGATGAGCGAGGCTGAAAGCTCACGAAGGAGGCATCAATTTTGCAACAGACTGAATGCGTACTCAAGGATGAGGACGGTGGACAAGTGATGAAAGATTGTGAATGTGATGTAGTTAAATCTGAAGCCAAGAACCGAACCTTCTCTTGCCGTCTCTGCTGGGATGCGACAAATGGGTGCAAGCGATATATCAACTGTTAGCAACTCTTGATCAACAAGTTCTTAACGTACATGAGACTTCCTGTTTTTAATTGCAAATGAGATGAAGTGTAAATACTGTTTGATCCCTCTCTCATCAGCAGGTAAACAATCGTTATCCATATGATGCATTACTCATAAAAACCGAATTGACAAACAAATAATTTCAGAAAAGAAACTTTGCTGAAATTAAATTGCGCATGACAATAAGCGATTTAATGCAAAACATATGGTAAATACCTGCATGTACAATGCTAATTAAAACTGTAACATGACTGAACTCCCTTGTTAAAATATAATTCAACAAAACCATCTGGGTATGTATTTAGCTCAAAAATTACGATCTCTTCTGAAGTGCTTCTTTGTTGCCGAAACAAAAGACGGTTGAATCTGAAAGCTGTTAATGTTGTAATAGTTTCTGTCACTAGAAGTATATTAAATAATTGAATCCACTAATCAAATGCTGTATAACATATTAATACCTGCAGAGGTGCGGAAAAAAGAACTTTAAAGAATCTTAGATGCTTGATTGCTACTTTGATTAATTTAGAGTAGAGAGAAGGAACAAAAGACCAGGATAATGAGAAGAAGAAGAAAACACAGCTGTCAGACTCCATTGTGGCAGAAATAACTCATATCCATGTAGCGTGTGATGAGGGAAGGGAGGAGAGAAATGACAACCGTCTCGCCTCATAGGCCGCAGGATTGCGGCCGTGTCTGGAACTCAGCAGAGGTCGATTCTAAACCAGCATGAGCTGATCTCAGCGCTAACGGATGAACAGTGGAGGATGAAACCTGACTGAAGTTGAACCCCAAAATATGTTAGTATGTTTTGTTTGAAATTTTATCTTTTGGCAATTTCTGTTGTGGAAGCTATATGTCATTGGGATACATCTTGATGTATCCCAACAGCAACGCCTAATTTTCAAAATTAAAAATTGAAGTAACCATTAAATACTGGCAGGATTTTAGAAACACTGTATTAATTAAAACAGTAGGCCAAAACAATGATGCCTTCAAGCTGTTTTAGAGGCATAACATTTCAACGACATTAAATCATTTAAACCAATGAATCGTGCACAATAAGTGTGATAAGGGGAGGGAGGACAGGAATAACAACCGTCTCGCCGCACTGGCTGCAAGATTGCGGACGTCTCTGAAACTCAGCAGAGGTCGATCTAAAACGGTGCCGGCTGATCTCAGCGTTAACCAACGAACAATGCAGGATGAAACCTGACTGTTAAACCCTGAAATGCATTTGAATACATTTTAATTGTGTCTTTTCTGCAAGGTTAAGCACAAGAGTACAAAGGCCAATCTTCTGGGATGGGGGGAGTGCTTGGTACAGAAAGGTTAAAAGGAGCAAAATATAAGAGGCCACGAATGGTAACTTAAAGGATATCTAAAGTGCTGTGGTGCAAATCTTCATTCAGCCAGAGCGAGTGTGATTAAAGATTACCATCACTCATTCTCATTTCATTCTCATTCTCATTTCATTCTCTGCTTACTTCTGCTATGCATCTCATGAAGAGGAGGGAAACGTGGGTAGCATCACCCCTCTTAATCACCAAGGATGGTTACATATATTCACCCCAAACCAGTTCCTCCCCACAGGTGCAATTCAGGGCAATGGGAGGGGGGTTTGTTGGCAGGAGCTGAGGTGTCGTGGCCCAGTGGCTGCTGTCCAAATCTCTATTGATCTGTCTTGACGTATCAAACTGCAGTCAGCTGGTGTGGACAGGGACTTCAGGGCTAGCCATAGGTTAGACAGGGCGATAAAGAGACAACGAAAGCGGTGGAAAAAAACAGGAGATGGCTAGATATAGCTAGAGACAGGGAGAACATGTCTGAAGCACGCTAGTCTAGGTCTACACAAATGATTTAGGATGGTGATCAAAGGTCATCAGAGAGGAGTGTACCTTTTCGAGACTTTCTAACTTATTCTAGAGGACAGCCAAAACCAACAACTGGCCTCGCTTTATCTTCATTTACTCCAGGCTGATAGGCTTTACTGAAGCGAAAACAGGCACATCTTCTAAAGCCTTGGTACTCAATAAGCTTCATGTGGCTCTTAATGATGTTGCATCTCGAAGGCTCATTTGTCCCTCAAATTATTCTTTATGTTTTTGTCCTTGGCTTGGCTAGACAGTCATAAGTCAACAGCGTTCAGGATCATTGCGAGATGACGTTCTCTTACACTCCGTGGTGCTTACCAACCAATCAAAATTAACCAACCTATGAAAATAATACTTTTGGTCTAACCTTAAGAATTAGCAACATCCATCACTAGGACATAAGAGGAGATGGCAACCTATGTCACTGGAAAAAGCATAATAATCAATAAAAGTCAATATGGATAACTTGCACAAATTACATCAGTTTTAGCGAGCGGCCGTATTTAGCGTCGAGGGAGAAATCTTTACAATAGAAATCAGGAATGTTCTGTGATGACAAGACATTTCCCAACATCTTTTGGAAAACTAATTTTGTCAAAAGTTCGTTATTGTGACCACCGTGTTTCTGGAGACTGTAGAAATCAGTGGGAAGTGTCAAGTATCCTGCCCGTCACATTATTCCCATGACTTCTCATCGAGAATAAGCCATTTTCCATTGCAAGTTCTAAATATAACTTTCACCAAAATGACTATGTCAGGGAAAATGCGTCTGAAGACACTGTCAAGGCAGTCAATTTACAAAGTGATGAGCTGTTTCAACACTGAAACAGTTCAGCGTATTGAGGCATCTTCTCCAATGACTTTCATTCAAACTGAACTACCCTGTCTGCCTGTTGAGATTACACCCTGTTACACCTTTCTGAGTTAACCATGAAAGCTTGGCCCAACTCTGGATTCTGTTTACTGACTGATCAGAAATTACAAAAACTATGACAAGCACCTGTTCTGGATGCTGCTCACCTACCCATCAGAATTAACTACCACCCTAACATTCCCTACAGATCTTTAGCAACCCTTTATAAATAACCAACACTAAGATGAACCTAGATGCTGCTTACCAATCCATCAAAACTTTCCATTACTCTGATGTCCCTCTACTTTGGATTCTGCAGACTACTCAATCAGAAATGACTGTGATAACAACATGCCTCTTACTTAATGAGCTGCTGACCAATCAATTACATATAATCATCCAACCAATCTGGATGTCACTCACCAGCCCATCAGAAATTACCCTCGTTCTGACAAGCGCCTACTTTGGATGCTGGTCATCAACCCATCACAACTAACCTTCACCCTGATGTGCCCTTAATCTGGGCACTTCTTAACGACTCATCATAATTATTTTGGGTATTTCACTCTTAAGTGTCATAGCAACTTAGACAGAGTAAGACAATTAAGCCACAGGGAAGAAACCTTAAATGTAAATGTTTCACAACATATGCTGTAATTCAACAGCTGCTACCATGAAGGCCAAGTGGGTTTCTTGTAAACAATTAAACTTGTCACAACACAATTTTGGCCCATTTTATTTCTGAGGTGATGGTTGGTCAAAAGAGCATTTCAAATTTAGTTTGACAAGGGCACATCAGTCTGAGTGGGTCATGGATGCACGCCTGGAACTGCCTTTTCCTCCTGGAACGTTCACAGCATGTTGGCAGAGCTAAAATCACAATTCATCCCCACGCCGGCCCTGCCAACAGTCATTTGCCCAGGTGCCAGGTCTGAGCATTTGCTCGGTGAAGAATGTGGAGTACGTTGCCAGAAAGACCTGCAGAGACGAGATTGACAGCAGAGAATTTACGATCCCACCCCCTCTCTCCTTTTCCCTGGCTAGCATTCCCTTTCAGTAATGCTCTTTTCCAAACATGGCTATCTCTCTTTTGTCCCCTAACTATCTTTCTCTTTGTCTAATGCTCTAACCTAACCTGACTAGCTAGATGACTTTCTTTTTTTTTTGACTTTCACTGTATCTAAAGCTGTAATCCTAATTTAACTATATATTAAACTATTTAATTTAGCTATTTCTTTTCTTTCTTCTTCCTTACGTCCACCACCTATTTATTAGGCTTTCTTGCATACTTTCGTTTATCATTTATTCCATCCTTTTTTAAGCCCTTCATTCAGCCACCCTTCATTCATTTATGTTTATTTACTGTATTCTTTCTCTCTTTTCAATTAGATCATCTATTTTTTTATCCTCCTTTTTTTTATTAATTTGACCATCTCTTCCTTCTTTTCCTTCATTCATCTTTATTTTTTCCTTCTTTCCTCGAGTCCTCCATAATTTCCTTCCTTGAAATTAGCCATTCTTCTTTCCTTAACTTTTTCTTTCATCCTTCAATTTTTTTCAGTCCCATTAGTTTTCCTTTCTTTACTACTTTCTCATAGCTTTCTTTCTTTTTGGCTTGCTTGTTTTCTTTCATCCTATTTTTAACCCATCCATCCATTCATCCGTCCATTTGTCTGTCCATCCGTCCATCCTTTCTTTCTTTCTTTTCTCCTCCAGTACAGCAGTCTCTTTCCATCCATCCATCCTTAATTCGTTCATTTTTTCCTTCTTTCATCTTTCAGTGCAGTCTCTTTCTCTCTATTTCTTTAATCCATCCTTTTATTTCCTTTTATCTATCAGTAAACTAGTCTATCATTCTCTTTAATCCATCACATCTTTTCATCCTTCCTTCTTTTACCAATTTATCCATTATTTCCTATTTTCTTCTACCTATCTTTTCTTTCATCGCTCCATTTTTTCAGTGCCAATTATTTTCCTTTCTTTTCCTTTCTCTATTACTTTCTTGTTGCTTTCTTTATTTTTGGCTTGCTTGCTTTCTTTCATCCTATTTTTAACCCATCCATTCATCTGTCCGTCCCATTCATCCATCCATCCTTAATTAATTTCTTTCTTTCTTTTATTCAGTACAGTAGTCTCTTTTTCTCACTTTCTTCAATCCATCCTTTTATTTTCTTCCTTTCTGATATTGCATCATTTAGTATATTAGTCTCTTTCTTTCTTTCTATCTATCAGTAAATTAGTATTTCCTGTTTTCTTCTACCTATATTTTCTTTCATCCCTCCATCCTTCAATAAAATAGTTTTTATTTCCTTCTCTTCTATTTTATCATTTTTGTCTCTGTATATATATGTTTTTTTTTTTTTACATTTTATCAATCCATTAATTTTCTTTATACATTATTCCATCATTCTTTCCTTCATCAATTTATCATTGCTCCTGTATTTCCTTATTTCACTCTTCCTTTATTTTTCCATCCCTCCATCCTTTGGCACATTAGCTTTTCTTTCTGTCTTCCTTTCTCTTTGTCTAATGCTCTTACCCTAACCTGAATGGCTCCCCCACCAGCCTTGCATTCTCTCTCTTTCTCTGCCATTCTGCCTCATATTTATTCCTCCCTGTTTATCCCCCGCTTGTGTGTGCCATAAAGTAGACCATGGAAAACAGGCCAGGATGCTAAGGGATGGACGATAATGGAGGAACTGTCTCATCTGCTCATTTCCTCTATTCATTTAAATCTGTCATTATTTGCTCACAGTGCAAGCAACAGTGCAGAATACTTTGGTGTCATCTGCACAATGCGAACACACGCGTGCAGAACAGCAAGGCATTGCCCCTAAACATCTTTAAACAGTACTTTTTAAAGCAGTTTTCCTTTTAAACTCTGATCTCAGGTTTCCCAGCTTGCTAATTACTTCTAATTTATTTCACTCTGTTAAACACAGAACAAACGTGTTACAAAGGTTGCGTCCTTGTCTGATGCTGCAGCTTTAAACTTTGCCCACGGCTTTTGCACTCACGCAGAATACACTATCGTTAAACCGTATGAGGTTAGATTGTTACACACACAAACATCACATGAACCATCAATCCTCTTGGGCGAGGTGTGAAACATTTTCACACATTTGAAGTTTCAGGCAAAAAGGTGAATCCTAATTAGCTTGCAAATCACTGGAATGGATTTTACCACTACGCTACGTTGTGTTTGAAACTGTGCTTGTTTGTGTCATTCATTATCTCGTAATGAGTGAATTGCAATAATTTATTTAAAAAGCTACTTGTCATTAGCATTTCAAACAGAATGACTAATAGATATACCTGTCACGAATGCCACAGATGTCAAACTGGAGCTTGCTGTAGTTTCCCAGCAGGCCTTGCTGCACCAAGTAGAAGTTGATTGGCTGGTTGTTAATGATAACAGAGCGCATGCAGCCTTGATAGGCTAGTGTCGGATTCCGGCAGCCCTGATTGGTTAATACTGATGGGCAACCTGTTAAAAAAAAATAACAGATGATAAATTGTGGCAGTGTAATCAGGGTCTAAAACTAAAACCACAAAAACACAATGTTTGTTATTTAAAAAGTGCTGTAACTGTAATAAAATACATACTTATTTCAGCTCCCTTTACATTTTTATTTAGTTTAACTTGATGTACTAAAAGAAGAGGCTAAAACTGAACTACATAGGCGCACAGACACACACACACACACACATCTAAATGACCTAAATTAAAATAATTGCTATTAACTGAAAATATACAAATAAAATCTAACTCAAAACACTAATAAAAACTATACAAGTATCTCCGATACTATAATACTAAAACTGATACTAAAGTAATTGTGAGTAAAGAAACATAAACATAATCATATAATTGAAAAACTACTCTTTTGTTGTTAAAAGCAATAAAAATAAAGCGTTATCTTTTCGCCGATCATATTTTGTCGGTGTATTTGGTTTATATATCTCCTGTGTAACTATGTTTTGACTATATTTCAGTCATAATAAGTGTGTTATTAATCACAATAAGTATTTTTTTTAAAATACTTCTTTTTAGAAATATTAGAACACAGCCTAATAGAAAGAAATCTAAATCTCACAAAACAGGCCACATTTCACATCAAAAATATAGTTTGATCTTCCTTTAGAGTAATTTAATTTAGTACTAATGTATAGGTTTTTTAAGCATTCAATTTTGCATTAAGGTAAAGTGAACTGGCATTGGGGCCAATACTATTGTATTGGTCCTAAAATCTTCACTTTTGTATAATATCATTTTATTTTCCTTTCTTTCCATTTTGGGGTGAAATGTGTTTGTATTCTTCACAATTAAGCATGCAGTAATCTGTGATTTAAGCTGGCAGGATAAAGAACCAAAAGAAGTGGAATTCTGTAATTACAGCTCACACAACTCTGCTGTATGCATTAATGCTTATAACTGTAAAACTAAAGGCTTAGTTTGTTTGTTTAAATGCACTAGCACCCTACCTCCAATTAGCACGCTCCTCCCAGGCTGTGCGATGTCCTTCAGCTGCATGGTAGATGGTGGCTCATCGTCCACCGAGAGGGAAACCTGGAAACCTCCCACGCTAATGGACACCGTGTGCCATTGGCCGTCACTCAGAGCCTGACCTGGCAGAGGAAGACACGGAGCGATGTTACGCCTCAAATGCTGTGCATTAATCAGGGCGAATGATTGACAGATCTGGGGTTTGTGCGCTGGAGCTCAACGAGTTAATCTGCATATGTCAGCCCGGCAGAGAATCCACTATTCCCCTTGAGAGGGACGTGCAGAGATTCAGTTTGCCGTCTGTGATGGCAGCCTGCCAGGCAGCCGCATCCAAAATTCAGTCGACATACAGGTGTGCCTGCCAAAGAGTGTTTTACAACTAAAATTCCTGTTTGAATTCTCCGTAAACGCTTTTAGGGTGAACGTACGCATGTGGGATTGGATTTTGTTCACGTTGTTGTATGGCGGAGACGCAAATATGAAGACAAGTGCATAACCTTGTATATTTATCCCATGGAGGGTCTTCCCTTTCACATCTGTTGTCCTTAATTTAAGCTAATTAGACTAAAGGGGCGTTTGTATCAACATTAGTATGCAGCGACAAAACAACTGGTCTATTTTCCACTAAGAGTTGGCATATTTGAGACAAAATAACAACAACAGCAATAATAATAGCTACTGCAGCTATAACAATTATTGTTATAGCTATTATTATTAATAATTTTTAAAAAATAGTGTAAACAATATTATTATTATTGAAAATATGTCTAATAATAGTAACAATTGTTTACTACTACTACTACTAATAATAGCTACTGCAGTTGTTATTATGATTATAACAATAAATATTTTATTGTTATTAACATAATTATTGTTATAGCTATTATTAGTAATAATTTGAAAAATATTGTAAACACTATTATTATTACACTGTTCAAAAAAATAAAGGGAACACTTAAACAGCACAATGTAACTCCAAGTCAATCACACTTCTGTGAAATCAAACTGCCTACTTAGGAAGCAACAGTCAATTTCACATGCTGTTGTGAGAATGGAATAGACAACAGGTGGAAATTATAGCCAATTAGCAAGACATCCCCAATAAAGGAGTGGATCTGCAGGTGGTGACCACAGACCACTTCTCAGTTCCTATGCTTTCTGGCTGATGTTTTGGTCACTTTTGAATACTGGCGGTGCTTTTACTCTAGTGGTAGCATGAGACGGAGTCTACAACCCACACAAGTGGCTCAGGTAGTGCAGCTCA
>JAUMHE010000079.1:4517174-4542616 GCA_032359235.1 Enteromius mattozi
TTGGATTTGTCAACCCAAAACTAATCCTGTAACTCTGAGTTTGTTTAGCCACCATCATGGTACAGGCCCCAGGTTAAACAACGTTTGTGTTGTAATAATAAATGAAAATATTTTATCAAATGCACTTTTATGAAATATAAATATAAACCGCAACAAATAAATAGTATAATCAACATAAATAGACAATGTAAACACAATTAAGTGAAAAGGAGATCAAAAGAACAGAACTGACTAAACTGTCAATTGTATAAAATTATTAATTAACAAATAAATAAATATATGTATTTAAGATCCTTTAAAATAATACATAATAAGTACATGAAACCTAATGAATTAAATATATTCCTTTTACTATAATTTTTTTTATTAAGTAGGATTTTATTAGAGAAAAACTGCAGTCCAGGATGACTCATCAAATAATTTAAATCTTTTTCTTTTTTCTTTTTTTTTAATTCCAAAAAAAGACTGTAAATGTAATGATGCAAAAAAAACTGGAGTCTTTAATAAAAGTACTGTTATGGATCTCTATATTGGATCTACTAATATGCTGTGCAATAATAATAATAATAATAATAATAATAATAATAATTTAATACATTTAATAAATAAAACAAAGTAAAGTAAACAAAATCATTCTCACCTCATAATCGACTTCCAGCGAATCATCCAGCCCACCTGTCCTCACGTGTTTGGTTAGTCTGTCCACGGTGAAGTTGATCTGTTTGTTAAACCGCTCGATCAGGACGGAGTGCCAGTGCTGGTCGTCCAGAAGACTTCCCAGAAACACAGAGACATGGCCACTGCTAGGGTGCGTCTTAGCATCGTCTTCAGAGAAAATGAGAAATTATTTAAAAATAAAAGCAATACATTACATTTTAGTGTCATTGTTAATAGTCTTATTTGCTATTATTTACTATTATAGTATGTATTAGTATTTTGAATTAGCTTTCATTTTATATTTTCAGTATTAATTTAATTTTTATTTTAGTTTAAGCTTTAGGACTTTTATTTTGTGCTTTTTCTGTTTATTAGTTTTTTTATTTTTCCATTTAGCTTTATTATATTTAGTTTTGCTAATTTTAGCACTCAAACTTCAGTGTTCATCCATTTTTCATTCTATATTTTTAGCTTTTCATATAATATTTTGATCTTTTATTTATTTTAATTAGATCAATATTTAATAGTTTTATTTTTATTTAACAATATCATCACTTACACAGGTGCACATAAATATCATTTATACCATGCTACTAAATCAAACCAAATTAAAATATTGTCAGAACCAAACATTTTATCAGTTGCTAATTTTACAGCAAAGAAAATGATCAAATGGTCTCTTTTTCAGCACGATTTCTCCAAACGAGCCATAAATAGCTTAGGAAAGGTGTGCCTTGTGCCGTCTCCTCTGTTTGATCCTTCTGAACTTCCTGGAAAGAAACCTGCTGTATTGATGATAAAAGAACAGAAAGAACAGCCTATCTTGACAAAGTGAGAGAAGCCTGTCAGGAGCATGTTCAGCCCATATTTCACCACAAAATCAAAAGAAAGAAGTATGAAATTATATTTTGCATACAGAAAAGCAAGCATATTTTTAGCACCATTAATATTCATTAAATTGACACATTAACACATATCAATTAAGCACATTTATTTTTTGAATGGTCTCAGTGTAATTGAGAAAAAAGTTGTTGTTTTTTTTTTTTTTTACTTTTTTGTTACATTTCTAAATGCTTCATTTTCTTTAAGTAATAAAATACTTTTCTGATTTTGGAGCGAAATATAAAATGCATAATATAGAGATTTGCCCATGAAGGAGACAATGCACGGCGTCTGAAATGAGCTTTGAGAGCTTTTTGTGGCTTCCAGATAGAGGATGAATGCAAATGTAAAAGAAAACATTGTCCTGATAAACAGCATCAACATCATCTCGGTTCGGTATACTTAGCAATCAGAGCTCGCCGCCCCTCTTAGCGTAACGTGCAACTTATTCCATCTGACTGCTGGTGCTAATTGAACACGAGGCTCGGAAAGCGCTGGGATTCTACATTAGACCGCTCTTTGTGACAGCTCGATACACTTATATGTGATTACGCCGCAGATTTGGCCTCTTAATCAAATCTTTGTTTCACAACTGCCTCTCATATGATTACGGTAAGATGCCGCGATTGTGTCTGTGAACACTTCCTCTTGCTGCAGCGAGAGCTCTACAAAACTCAAATATGCAAAATAACTTAAACGTACTGCTTTGAATCTCTCCAAAATGTGTGCTTTTTGGCTTTTAATTCACATGTATTAGATCTGAAGATAATTTGTATGCTGGTGTACACTTAAATTTTGTTTTGTGCAATTTGCATACTATCTTTCATGAATGGAAACACTAATATATTCCTAGGATGCACGAAAGCAAAATTGTCCGTGACATTGAAATGTGCTCCTAAAGTCCTTATCAAAAAATGGAAATTGCACAATAGCTGTCCTGAAAGAAAACAAAAATGCAAATGTCTGCATTAGCACCCCCTGTGGCAATGCTGAGAATGCATTATAAATATCTGGACATAAAAATGCATGAAATCAAACTTTTTCAAAGCATTTGTGGCCACATGCTTGTGCAGAGTCCATTTCAGGCCTTCGTTTTGAGTTTAAAAGCCTTTAGAGAGCTCTCACTCACCTAGATTGATATGCAGGGCCAGTCGGCCCTTATGCAGCTCTAGGGTGATGTAATCGCCTCTTTGTCCCTCTCCATGCACAAGGACCCCATCCGCACGCTGGCTCTTAAACCGTAGAGAGATGACGTCTTTCACAGTGCTCGTGGACTTTTGATTAAACCGGTATAGCAAAGAGCTCCTGCCGTTGAAGTCTGCAACATCCGACTCTGAGAAACGGAAGGGAATAAAAAAAATCCATCAAGGCCATAAATGCTAAGCAAGATAAACCTTATATATTTTCATAAAAAAATAAATAGTAGCTGTAGTAGATGTTTATCTAAAACAGTGTATGCTTTCACATTATTTTATAAGCACATAACAAATAAAAACAAAAAAGAAAAAGAAAAAAGACAAAGTTCAAAGTGCAAAAAAATTAAAATAAAAATGCAAAAAATAAAACAAAGCACAACAAAACAAAATAACACAATAACAAAAACAAAGCAATTAAAGACAGCAAAACAAAGCAAACAACAACACCACAAAAAAGCTAACTAAAACAAAAAGTAAAAACAAAGCAAGACAAGGTGAATCAAAGCAACAAAAATAAACAACAACAATACAGTAAAGTTAAAATAAAATAGCCCTTGAGCTCCAGTAAAACACTATCAAAGTACAAAGGGAGGTAAGAAGAACCAGAATGATAAACAATAAGGCCTGTCTTAAGAGTTAGGGTCCGTTTATTTTATATTACCTTTTTAAAAACTTTGAAGAAATATTTAAGGAATATGAAGCCTGTTTCGAAGCAACCCTTCAGAACAAATACGACCCTGGGCAGTAAAAGGCAGAAATGTGGATTTTGACCCGGGCTCAGAGTTCAGGCATTACATTTTTGCTCTCTTTCTCCATCTCTCTCCTCATCGGATGCCGGAGTGCGAGAGACTGAAGCTAACTAGCCGTGACAAGCAAAGCCTCGCAAAGAGCTCGGAGCCGTCTGCTGAATATAGAACTAACACAGAGGGTCCAGGAACATCAGCAAGCGCAATGAGGCCGAGTTAGATAAAGTAAGGAGATCAGTCGAGAATGTGTTTGGTTTTCGTTTTTTTTTTTGTTGCCATCTTGATTGAGGCGCAACGCGTGTCAAGATGCATCCATATAGGAATTTTATATTATCTCAAAGTCTTTCAATCAAAGAGGCACAACAATAATCACCTAATAACCATAGAAGTTATATAAACGACGACCTTAAGAACTGAGACGATAGAGAGAAGAGAAGTTGCAAATACTGCCAGGTTTATGGGAGAAAAAACTTATGCATATTGTATAATCCTTCCTGAGGGGAAAGTACAAAAACAATGAAGTTCAAACTCGCGACTGCATCTGAACTCAGCCAGACGGCTCACTAAACACAACACACAGTGGATTCACGTCATGATTGAATAATTTATTATGTAGGATTGTAGATGGCAAAATAAACTTATATTCTTTATGTATATATATTACGGCTTGCATGAAATCTGGGTCCACAGAAATGAGAACAAAGACTAAATTGGTAGCATTCAATGCTGATACGTCTTATATTTTTTTACATATTTCAATTTTGTTAACTGAAATAATGCTACAATAAAATATAAATATTTGATTAAAGTACAAAGTAAAAAGCGACATTTGTAAAAAGCGACATGCTGCCTTGGCAACTAACAGAAAAAAAAAGTTTTAGTTATAGCACTAAAATCACTAAATAATTAAAAACTAAAGCAGAAACTATTATAAAAGAAAAACTAATACAAATTAATAAAATAATAAAAAACAACAACAACTATATTTTTTTTAAATAACTGTTCATTTAAAATATTAATAAGACTATAATTATACATAAATAATATTAATATAGCAATACAGTCAATCCCAGATGGACTATTTAGAAATATGAAATAAAATGTTTGGGATTGACATTTAATACTGACTTAAAATGTATTTAAAATATGCTTTGTATTTCAATGATGTCTTTTTGCTGTTTATATTATGCTACTAATGATGAAGGATTAAAGAATAATGTCAATATTAGTTTACTATAATAGTAAATTTATATAAAATGTATGATAATTTGAAAATTATAAATTATAAATATACCTGTAATAAATAAATAAAACGATAACGTAATCAGCAATCCTGATCTTGACAACCCATGTTATCAGACTCAGAAGAAAACAAACACTCTATTTTAAATCAATTTGGTTTCCAGGAATTTTCCCAATCACTCACACAAAATGTGGGTGAAGAAGGTTTATATTCTGTGTGGGCCTGCTTGCTTAAGAGACACACAAAGTTGTCTGCAAACTCAAAATTAGACCTCACTTTATCTGTGGGTCTCTTGGCGGCATCAACACAGCAGTGCTCCAATGTGAATTAATGACTGTACAGAGACACACACACACTTATGCTCTTGCTCACACTCCCCATTTCACACATACACACACAACAGTTTACACCACGAAGCCACGGCCTTAAATTGCAGTTAGGAGCAGAGGCGCTTGACAGATTTAAAACTAATTGACTTCAGGAGCATTTCAGCAGTACATGAATAAGGCCAACGCACCACAGAGGACGTCCGGTTTATCCTACAGAAGACAAATATGAATAGAGACCATGTTCTATACCGCACGTGTGCATTCACTTCCTGTCTCTCTCTTTTTTAAGACTCAGACATGTTTGAATTACCCCCCGTTTGACGGCACATTTTCTGTTACATGTTTTTTTCCCTGGAGTTCGGTTAGCAGACATGTTCATATGTCCTTTGTGCAAACATTGGGCGCCACTCTTTTGGAATGCAAGCTGTGCTAACGCTGATACTAACCTGCCAGCGCTTTGACTTTGAGAAAGCACTAGCGTCTCCGTTATCAAACCCTATTACTGAAATACTGTGTGGTCAGCACCCACTTATCATGTTTGATCAACACGGTAAACCGAGTCGCCCCCATTGGTGTCACATTCCACCCTATCTCACAAAATTAACGTTTAGAGAATAAACATGGCGGTGATAGGTTGTCGAGTCAAGCTTTGAATTGACAATCGGTCTTGCTAGAGCACAGACTGCAAATACAAAGCACCTGAGGAGAGATTGAGAGAGAGAAAGAAACAAGGAGGGAGTAGAGAAAGGAAAAAAGAAAGAAAACGAGCACTAGCAAGCCTGCATTATAAATATTTGAAGCGTGTGGTGCTGGCTACCCTTGAGGTAACCGATTGATTGTTACTCTGCACTTTGATACCCAGGGAAGGCAGGTCTAAACCAACTCAACCTGACTGCAGTAAAACAACATTACAGTGAACTAGCCAGACTAGCTGAACTTGCCACAGCTTGCTTTCTTCAAGCCACATCGGTAGGATTATGTGTGTGGAAAACATATGATTGCTTAATTTAATGTGCTCCCAACTCCAAAAGTTTTGAAGGAAAAAAAAAACAATCTGCACCGGAAATACGTGTAAATATATTGCTGCGCTGATTTAGCTGGTCGGCTTGTGTGATAAAGCTAAAAATTAAAATAAAACTACATTTCCCATAATTCTCTGTGGCAGCATCAAGGCGTGTTCACACCAGCAAAACAATTCAGTCTGATTTTCACATGTAGTTTACCACAAAATACAAAAGAAACGGCACATAGGTTGTAGAAAAATGCAAATTCACTCTTTTGACAGTAGGTGGCACTTTTAAAGCAGAAATAACCTGGTTATTCAAAGTGCTAAGTAACTTTACATTTCAGATCCCACTTGTCATGAAGTTATATAGTATATACATGTTTTCAAACAGCATTTCATATTTTTAAGTTACAGTAGCTATGTTTATCAAACAACACTAACTACATGCTTACAAAGATAGGCAGCTGGTTACATATTTTTAAAGTGTTTTTTACTATTGCTTAGCCAAATTTGTAAATTTATTCCAAAACAGCAACTCGAGGCAGTAATAATTTAAACATGTAAGTATATTTTAATCAAAAAATTATATATTTATCCATTATATTGTTCCTTCACACTGATTTGTGAATGTGGAACGCACATGAACGCAACACATGGGATTTAGCACATTAACCAATCACATCCAAACATAAACAGTCATATCCAATCCTATTGCATTGCCTCCTCTCACATGACTTTCCACTATTCATTCTCAATTAATCAATGTAAGCAATCACGCAAAGTTGTAAATCCGTTGAAAATCTGATAAATAAAGACTCTACAAGTCACGGCGAAAGATATTTGCATAATTCCTGTTTATGTATATTGGCCAACCGCAAACAACTTAACCCTATTCACAACAGAGTGTGACATCTGACCAATCAGAGCAGAGTAGGCTCAAGGAAAGGAGGGGTTTAGAGAGACTGTTTCTTAAAACTGCTTCGAACGAATCGTTTGAGAATCACTGGAAAATGAGGTGATATTTAACACATATTTTGAGAAAACAAAAGTTTTCACCTTGCATGCATGTAAACCTATAGCAGGAGACTCCCAAAACAATATTAGGAGTCTTAAAAATGATATAATAGGGGAACTTAAACATAATTAAATTCAGGAATTAATTATTAAAAATAAAATCAATAAGATGAATTTAGAAAATAGATAGAATGAATTTCCATTTCATCCTAGTGAATACATAAAGTACCAATTACACACCAAATGTACATTCAGCACTCACTGTATGCACAGCCATAGACCTCCACTCTGAGCCCCATCCATCCCCCGGGACTCCAGTCCACCGGCAAGAACCGCAGAAATCGTGTTCTTATGGAGTGTGAGAGCTTGTGGTGAACAGTCCCATCTGAATTTGTATTTCCAGGAAAAGTCTACAGAAAGAAATAATAATTGTTAGTTTGCCCGACAGTAACCTGTCCGAGATCTGGCCTTAGTACGTGCACCTCGTGTGTTAATGACTCCATATAACCTCAAACAAACTTCCTGCTGGATGAAAGGCCTTTGTAGAGGTGCAGGTTTATTTTAGTATCTGAAGTGCAGTTGTTAGCTTTGTACATTGTTGGCAATGTGTTAATGTTTGGCTAGTTAGCATGTGCGTCCTCATTCTATTTCTTCATTGACTGCCCTGATATTTGCTAATGAAGGTCACTTATAGAAGTCGAAAAGCTGATATTGAAGTACTGGGAAAGTACATAAGCTTTCTTCATGTAGTTTAGCCAACTTAGTCCCAATTAGCATACAGGTTTACCTCAAAGAAACTCTTGCGAAGTCAGAGAGTTGATTATCTATACATAGAGCTGAACTTTTGCCAAGCCGCGTTTACCTAAGGTTTAAAAAACTAACACAAAAAGTTAGCGGGGTGCCGCTGGCAGCGTTAGTTTCTTTAAGCTGCACTCAAAGCGTTGCTGCTAATCTAAACCTCCAGGTTTAGAATAGCTGGGGGTCCTACCTCCAGCTGTAGAGCATACCAGAAAAATGGCACGACCAGGAGGCACCTACCGCTCTTTAAAAATGTTCCACGTCTTTTAATCTTCTACTCATTAAAATGCTTCACACCTTCAAAGACTTCCATTAAACTCTGTTCTCAAACTAATCAGCACCTTTTTTTCCTCCCGCTGGGTGGAAGATAAAAGAACCAAACATTAAACCATCAACGAACAAAAAACTAAATAAAAATAAAGTCGTAATGAGATGAATTAGCCGCAGAAAATGTATACACCACCTCCTCCTACGGCTCTCTGTGTTTGTTTAGCTCTGATGATTACATTAGCAGGAATCCGAGCTTTGGTAATGAGAGACGACGGAGATGGCAGTAATGTTTCGCCCCAGATCTCTTCGAGCCGGGCTAAATAAGAACGCCGGGGAATGATGGAGCTTTGAAATGACTAGTATTGATTCAGAAGAGGAGGGTGAAGCCCATTTGTTTGCCTGTAAGTGTGGAGGCAATGCAACCACTGTCTCTTGTGGCGCAAGGGCTGTGCCGATCGATTCCAAAGTTGTCAAAATAAAACTACCCCAAAAAAGAAAACGTAATTCAAGTTGGGTAGACAAGGATTTCAGCTGCACTGCCACTGACCGGTGAAGTCAGGAGACCATGAAATAAGTTTTGGAAAGGATATAAAGCCACGCCACTCAAAATAGAGGGTGTATTTAATCTTAGTTAGGCGATTAAGTGAAATTCAAGTCGGTAATTAAAATTTGAACATTTTGTGGGTGGCTGGTTTTCGATGGGAAGTGCAGGGGAGGATGCATTAATTTATCCTAGTAAATTATTATGATTTCGTTAAAGACACAGACGCTTAATGATTATGGGTGTGCATGCATTTTATTCCAGTCATAAAAGCCCCCCTGATCCACATTATCCAGAAAGCTTTTACAGTACTTATTGCACTGGCTAAAGTACTAATGCATTATAAATATAATAAAAGGCTGGTTTATTTATAAGAGTACTTGGATAACTCACCCCTATGTTGTCCTCTTGTCTGAACTGCTTCCAAGCTCTTCCAGTGTCACTGTACAGCAACATGTAACTCGTAACCCAATCAGGGCTTCCGAAACGACCCTGGGTTGCCACAGCTGTGACCTCGACCCGTTCTCGCAGATCCACCTGTAGCCATCTTAGCCTGTCTGTTCGATCTGGAGCCCAGCCACCACCTCCTAAAACAAGAAAAGAAGAAGTGCATTGTAACTAATGCTGCATTCAAATGCTATTGAAATTATTGGAAATACAAGTTTCCTAGTCGGAAATTGGCCATACAAGTCCTCTCTAAGGTTGTTCACGTCAAATATTAGACTAGGAAGCTCATATTTACAATTATTCCGACAGCATGTGAATGCAGCATGAGCTCAAGTACATGCAAAAAAAGAAATAAATAAAAAAATTAATTTGTGTGAGTTTGCCAGGCTACAAGCTAATTTTAAGTTGTGGTCACATTAGCAAAATTTAAAATTCTGCAAAACTGCTCACACAAAGGTCACTTTCAAACCAAGTAACTTTGCATTGCTTAATGCGACAAGTCCCCATGACCAACTTGAATGTGTTTTGAAATCTGCAAGGTAATCTTTCGCTATTGTGCAAAATTTCGGATTGCGTAGAATCTGATTAAAAAGTGTGGATTTTGTCCACGAAAATTTACTGAACAATTGTAATTGTGAGCGCACTTTTAACTAAATATTGACACAAAAAAGTATAATCACACACAATGACTTTTATGAACACTGCAGAGTGATGAATTTTTAATATGTTTGAATTGGTTTGTTTGAATTGAACTTGTAAAGAAGTATTTCAATAAAACAAACTGTTTAAAATCTATTGATGACACTTACCGACTGACAGAGCTGTATTTACAGAAGACTTAATGCATTCACAATGCACTGTATCTATTAAAAAGGCTGAGCAAATAGACAGTGTTATAGCACAAGGAGCTGCTCCACTACTCCATACTGAGCCAAGCAGGTCGGTTTCACATGGGTGTTCCTGTCATTGTCAGGCAGTGATTCACTATTTGGTCTGCTTTTGACCTGTAGGTCAACTAAATTTCAATCAAATCCACTCTAAAAGGCTGAGTAAGGATGGCTAAAACTCTATCACAAGTTGTATTGGGTATTTGCCCTTGATTTGCCATATCAAAGACAGAAATTGATGTTTTTTTAATGCACTGGAATGGACTTCAGCATGACCTAGACCAATGCTGTAAAATGTATTTTTATGGGCTTACCATGTTTTTGGACAAGCAAATAGAAATACCTTAAGGAACCATTTAAATACCATGGTACATAAACAAAATAATCATTCAGCGCCATCGTTTATACAAAGATTACTACAGTATTAGCATCACTGTACAATTCTGCCAATGCTTTTTATAAGAATATAATAGAATCACTTCTGGGATTAGAATCACACTGGGATTACTCACCATCTCTTCTGTTGAGCTTGGCAAAATATGGCAACTGACTTTCGGAGGAAGATGAAGAGCTCTGGAATGACGTGGGAGGAAGAGCAGAAACCAGTGGCCCATTGCAGTGATCTAAAACAGCAGGAAATAGAATAACCAATCAGAGTTGACATTCAATGTTTGTGAATGACTGGTTTATTCTGTTTTAAAATGCCCACTTTTCATAAACCAAACAGCTCCCAATGGATAATTGATCAAGTCCTCTCTTTTGTATTTTTCCTATTTTCCCCTTCACCAAGCATAAGGTGGCTTGTGAATATTTCAAATCTAGTAATTGTAATTGTTAACACCCTCAACCTGGGCTGAAGATTCCAGTTAATAGACCAAAACAAAGCAGCCTGTGATACACACTGGGCAAACTTCATTCATCCAGCAAAAAAGGGGGATGTTCAGCATCCACTCCTCAGGTTAACGTGTGGAGCAAGATAATGACGAGAAAGAGCAAGCAGAAAGAAGAGAGAGTAAGAAATCTGACAACAGCTCTCATTTCAATGTTTGAGAAAGCCGCACCGATTTCTCAGCTAATTAACCTTTCAAATGCTTTCTGAATGAGCCTGACATCAAATAGCTTCACTCACAGAATTGCAAATGTATTCCAGACCAGGCAAAAGGTGAGACGGGGAGATGAGAGGGAGAAAGGAAGTGATAAAGAGACGGAAAAGCATGAAATAGTGAGTATCTGGGTAAGGTCGTAGGAAGGATAGAGACTGGTAGCTAGCCTCATCTTCTCTCTAATACCTGACACAAAATGAAACATCCTCTGCTGGCTCAATGGTATGTTTAGTTTGGGAAAAATCCCTAATAAACAGGCAACCTCCGAAGTAGGTTTCCTCCAGACGAAGCCATTTAAAAGCCCACCCCATGATGTATTTTTCAACAGGAAGTCTCTCTCACTGACTATCTCTCTATCTTTTCCTCTGCAAGCGTGTAAAGTGGGCAAATTGAGCAAGTGATGTTTCTGAAACTCATAAATATGAATGATGGGAATGACTGACAGGGGCTTCCGCTTCTACTTGCGTGGAGGAGATCGGCAGTATTGCATCCAACAGTGGAAAGAGACCAGATTAGATTTTTCCTTGAGCGGAAGGGAAGTGAAAATGACCTAGTGGCTGCCAAGCACCTGGTGCTCTGATGGTACAAGAGATGGGAATCGATACAGCATGACCATAAACCAGCAGCTCCATTTCTTGAGATGTTTGTGGGTGCTTGCACACGGGCCAAAGCTCTGATGGAGCATTTGATAGACAGGAATGTGTACAACTATTTTGAGGGAGTGGAAAGAACCATGTCCAATTGAAGTCAAGCAGGATTTCAGAAAACTACTCGGGATACTACTCTGGTAAACGTTGAAGCAAACTTTGAAATGTTCGGTGGGATGGCAGTTTGTCATTTTTCAAAAGATTTTCCTTCTACAACCTTGCAATATGCTATTGCCTTTGAAACAACTGATTCACCCCTCTAACAAAACTACAAATCTATTTGTTACCAGTGTAACTTTTGGTATCACTTTCGCTGACCCTTGCTTCTTCTATATCTTTGCAATGCACAGTGCCATTTGAAGCTAATCGATCCACAGTATTCGCTTATGCAAACTCAGAAGCGCCCTAACTCTGTGGGTATTCACAAACGTTATTCGGCAACTGGAATGTTTTGACCTTTAGGTCTTTATTTGACTAAAAGTTCCCCAGAGGGGGCTGGGTGGGAATATTTCTTAGACCTTGCTCTTTCAGAAAACATCAAGGAAGGAGTTTTCAGTCACATTTCTCCTAGAAGACAAAAAGTGATCACAGGAAACCTCATCAAACTTTAAGACAGTGGTCTCAAACTCAATTCCTGGAGGGCCACAGCTCTGTAGTGTTTAGCTCCGACCAGCTCCAAATCACACCGGAAGTTTCTAGTAATCCTGAAGAGCTTGATTAGCTGGATCAGGTGTTGGAGCTAAACTGTGCAGAGCTGTGGCCCTCCAGGAATTGAGTTCGAGACCAGTAGTTTATGATGAGAAAAGCTCAAGTTCATATTGAGATTTCTGACTTTGGTTGCTTAAACCATTCTTGGGTTTGACAAATCTAACTATAGTTTGAGACTTTGTTGAGATCTTTTTCTGATGGGCAAGAGACTTAAAACAGTCTTTTGCGCTCCATGTTATCTAGCTTATGCTTAGAAGAAACAATTAAGAATTTATTTACCCTTTGCTACTGGTCTACCAACAGTTAATCAAGGAAACAAAATCTACAAGATTTTTTTTTTAACGGTCTATTTTGACTCTATCATGTGTGAACCTCTGCCAATCATCAGAATAATCATTTATTCTAATCAAATACAATGACCTGATTGCTGCATACATAATTGGTTAATCATGCTAATATTAATCTCAGCTTAGCTTATTAATTAGTGGAAATGAAGTGTACTCATGTATGCATGTAATTAATAAAATTGTTTAACGAATCAAGAACAGTGCTCCCTTTTTTTAATAACAATTCACGACAAGAGTGAAAGCCAAAGGATGTTAACGCACAAACAGGGCTACGTGTTGAACTGTAAAAAAACATTGTTTTTCCTCCATTTGACAAACACACTACGCATAATTGTTTCTACCGGGATCAGATGGATGCTCTGCATGAATACGAAGAAGGGTTGGAAGGGTGGGAGAGATTAAATTTTTATGTTTACCTTGGAAATTCTCCTAGTCAGCACTGCCAGATCTACTGACATATGCATGCTGCGAAATTAATGTTTATGGGAGGAAAACAACTCAGCAGCACTGGTATTAGCTTGAGGATAGGTCGCCTAATTCGCCGTTTTGCTTGCTAGACAGTCGAAGGCATAAAATGTTAGCATTGTAACAAAGAGTTGGTTGTGATATACAAACATTTACAAAAGCAAGCTCTCAGAATCAAATAAAACATCAATTTGACATTACTAACTCAATCCCCTACTGTTCGCAACTCCTTGGATTGTTTAAGACTCAAACCTTTCAAGCAAATGCGGTTTGGAAGAACATGTATGAGGCTATTAGCGGCAGCAAGAATCCAAGAAATAGCATTTCTAAGCTGAGGTTTTTTTCCTCCTCCCGTGTGGTATTCTTACGCTTTATTAGACGTAAAAGCAGACTGGAGCAAACCCAGCACGACAGTCCATTTTTCCTGACCCCAGCTGCGCTTTTAAGAGTCCGCACCTTTAATGGAATCCCTGGATGTCCCAGTGCATCTGCGCTGTGACAGAACATGTGATTTCTAATGCAGTTTTAAAGAAGCTTTTCCCACATTGAATTGAGTCCGGTGCTTCCAACAAACTTTTCCAATGGAGGCATAAAGAGGGAAAGGGGGATGGGGTGGTTAGATAGAAGCTGAAAATGCAGAACGCCTAGACATCTGTGAAAGGACACCTACATCCTGTAGAAAGTGTGAAACACTCATTTAAATCCTGTTGGAGAGTTTGCACGGTCCCGAAGTGTCCCAGATCTCTTTGTACACAGAACACAATCCGTCCTCTGTGGATTAAAGCTTTCTTTTCCAAATACCAAACTTGTACTCAGGCACTAGTTAGTAGGCCAAAAGTCTTCAACATTTAAAAGTAGCGAAATGCGTAATTGTTATGAGAATTTTTGTTTATGTTAAGACAGCTAATTAATTAAATTAAATGACACAAAAAACACTAAAGGTTACTAAACTTTTAAGTAAACAAAACATAATAAACAGTTAATCTAGCTACATATTCAAGCAGTAAATAAACTAAATGACAATAAATGTTAATTAAAATTAAAATTAATAACAGTTACAAAGCAAAAATAACAAATCTATTTAATCAAGCTCCCTACTCATGTTGAATCATCCCCTTGTTATTTAGCTATAAACTTTCAAATGAACTAAAATATAATAAAATTAAGTGAATAAAGGCTATAAAGCAATACAGTGTGTGTATATATATACATATATATATATATTTTTTTAATTGGCCACATATGTCTATTAAATAAACAAACAAGTCAAGTCAAGTGTGGATTTCTTTTAATTGCATATATATATAATTGTATTATTTCTTAATTAAAAAGGTTTATGTATATAGACAAATCAACTGTAAAACAATTCCATGGTGCTTTAAAATCACTTCTGTTCGTTAATTCAAAGCCAATACATTTTGATGACTGTAATGCAGAAATGACACACTTTAGGGAAAAAAAAAGAAAGATACTGATCTGAAGAACCTACCTACCAGACTTTTTCAATCTCCAAAACACCATATTGCCAACTTAAAACCTCTATCCACTGAAAACTAGGCTCTGAATGATCATTCTAATACTCCTCTTCATGCTATGTGATAATAAATTATCATTCTCTACACGTTTAAGTAGTTTAAGAATTGTGGATCATTCCTGAGCCTCGTGAGAGGGGTTTAATCTTACATGTGAAGATAAAACTAAGACCAACATCTGTGTAGATTAAACAGCAAGATGATTCTTGCATAAAAATAGTAATAATAAAGTATTATTACAAAATATGTCTAATTATTTAGCGCTATGAGTATTATTTATATAATTATAATAGATTTATTTCACATAATGCATGTGTAAATATACTGTTTAATTAACAATTAATAAAATTTATTAATTTATCATTTTAAAATATGTATAAATCCTTGGTACAGTAATTTAGTATTATTAGCAGCAATTTAATTTTTTTAAATAATGCTATATAATAATAACAATAATAATACCATTTTATATTTGAATTATGGCTATTTAAAAGTACTAAATTATATTTTATGCATTTTATCAATACTGTATATTTGCAATTAACTAAAATATTATTTATTATATTTGGTGTGAATATATATAGATATATATATATATATATTATTAAATTAAATAAAATTATAAAAACAATTCAGAAAACCTGTAACATCCTCCTTTTTTTCCACAAAAGCACGTCAAATTTAGACATGTCCTATTTTACAGTAGTACCTCAGACCCCTGCGCCCTATCTCACAGCATTTTGGGTAATTAAAATGACTCGGGCCACGTTTCTGCCCCCCTCTTCAAGCTTGGCATTTAGCGCTGACCTGATTTTACTAGCGGTTGCCCATGGCAGCGAGGGCTGATGTAATAGAGGAAAATGAAAGAGAGGCTATTATTTAAACCTGACAGCGACACAGAGAGTTTCCATTTCCATTTCCATTGTGACACTCGATGCTCTCCTCAGCAGGTAGAACACAAAGAAAAGAGCCTAACAAAGCCCCGTAATTTACGGTCACCTACTTAACCGACATAGCAAGATGCAAGATGAGGCTATTACATCATGGAATATGAATGGAATATTGCGAGAAGTAAACATAAAATCAATTCAGCCACACTGTTTGACATTTTTGTTTGGTTTAAAGGAACAAAACCAAATTCTGTGATTATTTACAGTAGATACCTTGATGTTGTTCCAAACTCGTGTGTGAATCTATATGCCGTTTCGGAGTAAGTAATGACAGAATTGCTCCGTTAACTACCATTTTCTTATTGTAAAACCATCTTAAAGCACAAAGGACTCCTTCATTCATCCCACATACACTGCTTTTAAGAGTTTATGCTGAGAAACTCAATCAGATCTTGATTGATTTGGAGTCGCTTCAGAGATCTTTGAATGCAGTTCATGCTGAGAACATGTGCATGTATCGATTGACACTTCAGTGAAGAAGAAGAAATACTTTCTTTGAATAACAATTTACATTCGGTGTTGATCTCTTACAAACCTATTCTACAAATGTGCGCTTTTATGCTTTATACTCATTTACGGTGGAAGAGGAGCCTGGACATTCAGCTAAATAGCTGTTTTTTTTAATAAAATAGTTGATGTTTAAGTGAAAACAACCTTTAACTCGTGTGTTTTAAACTGATTTGAACTATTCTTCTTTACATAGAGCTCAGTAACTATGATTTGAAGTCTCAACTGCAAAAACACAGCGGCAGCCCCATGATAGTAACTAGTAAAACACAGATATGAAGATATAATCTTCTCTCTCTGTCCTCCATTGCACCATCCTGCAGTGTGTCGGATAGGTAGATGATCTGCACTGTGGGAATGATCCAAATTGCTTCCACACTCATTTTAAGTTCTTGCAGAACACCACACTCTGTTAAAAGAGCAATAACTAGACATTGTGGAGTTTTGATATATGGTAAATGTAAATATTTCACACACAAGTTTCAAATACAGTTTTTAATCCTGATCGTATTTTATCATATATTTAATTTAAAAAAAAAAGTGTAATACAAGTGATAAAATATTAAATGAAAATAAAATATGATTGATGATTTACGATTAAATATAAATAAAAATAAAAAAAAATAATTTTAATTGTATATACAAATCTACATAATTAATGCCATACACAATTAATAATAATAATAATAATAATAATATGAACAATAAATACAATTATAAATTTAAAAATACATAGCAATTTATATTGTCATATTTATATTGTTTTATACCAATTTGTTACTACTACTATTACTACTATTACTACTACTACTACTAATGATAATAATAATAATAATAATAATAAATAAATAAATTATTATATACACACACATAAAAACACAAAAATAATCTATACACATATTTACACACATAAAAGTAAATTAATCTATATTAATCTATACACACAATGTTATATATTCCTAATTTAACATAATAATTAAAAATTTTGTGTATTTATAGTAATTGTATTATTTTTAATAATAATAATAATAATAATAATAATAGTTACAATAAAAAACTAAAAATATAAATTTAACAATACTGTAATATTTACAATATGTTTTATACAAATTTGTTACATACCACTACTGCTGCTATTAATAGATATAAATCTATTAATTTAATATAATGATTTTAATATAAAAGAAAAAAAACAAATACATTTAAAAATGTTCATCGTATTTATAGTATTTGTATTATATTTTAATTTTTATTCATTTATTTTTATTTTAAAACTGGGATGTTCTGAAGCAACTCAACTTTAATGCCCTTGACATTAGATGAATTTCATGGACTATACAGTAGTTGTATGAAAAGCTTTAAGCATTAATATTGCAACGGCCGAAGCTGCTTAGTACGTATGTGGCCAGATACAGCTCAGTGATTTACACTGTTGCTGTTTTTTTCCCGTTTGGTTAACACAGCAGTCTTGGAAAAACAAACTTATCAAGGCCTCCGAATGGTCATTGACTGATAAACAGCACCACACAACCGGGACACCATCAAAGCTATGGAGATGTGTTTACTCAACCTTTCCTTCCACTGATCAGAGTGGGGAACATCTCTGGTGCTGTTTCATGATGAGTGTGGGATGCCGGCAGAACTTTCTGGGATATTCGTGAAACGCCATTAGCGGCTTGTTAAGAGTTTCTTGTGCTTTGGATGATATTTATGAAGTTGCGGAGCATATGTTTGGCAGACTAAACGCCCACTAACAGACTGCACAGCATCTCATAAAGGGAAGATACATTAAAGGAGTCTGTCTTCAAGTTACTGAACGTCAGCTGGGTTCAGGTTTATCATCGCCAGCTTTTACTTTGATGGATTAGATCCGTCAATCATTGAATCACGGTTCTCTGAGGGGTGACGGCTGGAGGGTCCTGGTTGAGGTGTGCGTTTCGCGAGAATATGTTAAATATCTTGGATAAACTTGGGAGATTTTCTTTGCATGTGAGTTTTCGAAGTTTGTATATTGTATGTCTGTCTACTCATTCAAAAGGTTTTTGAGTTCATGTATATTCCGAGAGTCAACAATGAAAACTTTTTTACTAGTGGCATAAAGTTTAGTCCTTCCTGCAGCTTATTATGTTTAAGAGCTGCCCACTTGACATGCAAAGTGACTGCAGTTAATTTTGTCTTTTATGCACCCGCAAGAATATTTGAAATATATTTTCCAAAGTACAATTAGCGGTGTTGGATTTACTTAAAAATTACTAGCAAATTTTACAAATAATTACAAAGAAATTGCAAGTAATATGCTGAATTAAGCTAATCATGAAAATTAAGTATAAAGAAAAAAAACAAATATTTATGGATTGTGTTTTAAAAGAAAATATTGTTCTTCAAAGTGACAACAGTACCATATTAATAGATTAGCGTGGAAGAAATTAGTTTGAAATTGTTTGTGCAACAGTCTTTACAAACAATTATAAAGAAAATCAGCCCAGTTTCACAGCAATTCATACATATTTTACAAGGTTGCTAATTCATGCACTTTCCTACGACCTCACTTTTTGGTAAATCGGCCGTATTTTACGAGTAGCCAATTCGTATAAATTTGCATGAATGACCTACACTTAACCCCGCCCCTACCCGTCACTGGGGTTTAGACAAATCGTACAAAATCGTACAAGTGAGGTTGTACGAATTTGTACAAATTAGCACAAATTTGGCACCTCATACGAATATGTATGAATTGGTCGTGAGACTGTGTTGAGAAAACACAACAACAACAGAGAGAAAGAAAAACGTAAAAACTTCATTAACTAAAAATTCCTTAACTAATAATTGTGTTATATTAACTTACGTATTTATTTGCGCAGAAAATGCTTTCATGCAAAAATTCCACTAGTTTAGTTTTTTCTTCACTTTTTTAAAATATTTGTTTGCTACTTTAAAAGTACTTTAAATTTTTATTTAACTTAAGTACAAACTCTTTGCGAAATCGCAAACAACATTTACAATTGGATTTGTTAGCTACTTCAGAAAGTAGCTACTCAAAATTTTAAGTTAATTTAAGTACAAACTCTTTGATAAATCTCAGCTTCTGCGAACCCAGATTAGCAAATTAAACTCAAAGTGATCAACATTGTGTGCACTTAAAAAAGTCACGCCATGTTAACCGATCAGATTGCGATTTCAGAGCGCAAAACTGAAACGACAAAAACAGTATTTTCAGGCAGAATTTTAGTTTTTGGATGGTTTCTGGGAAGGATGTTACTCCACAAACAAATATGTCTTTCTACTTTACTAGGTTTAATTTAATGTGTTCCTTGTAATATCTTCATTACAATCATTTGCGCAACTTACAGCCAATATCTCAGTGAAAATATTTTCAAGTAAAATTCCTAAAATCAACCAATTTCAGCCTATCAGTCTGGTTATATATAAAACATTTTTGCAACAATAAATACAGCAGCTTACATTTCTAAGCAGCTGTTTGTCAATATGACATTCTTACTAACAGAAAAAGAACAGAACTTATTTATATACTTCATATCTTGTTATTTCACTAGTACCAGCAGCAAAAAACCAGCAGGGGCCCCTGAAGAGGAACTCAGACTTGATTACTTATCTTTTGATTACTGGTTCAGAATTTCCTATGGAATTTGCTGCTTATTAAAAACCAAGATGTTCCTCGGATCTCTCAGAAAGAGTAAGAATCTTTGCCTTTTTTCTTCATCTTTCCCTCATTTTCTTTTCATTTTTTTTTCAACCCACGCATCTTTCAGAATAGATTTTCTGGCATTTATAAAATGTCTTAAAATACCCAATGGCGCTGTCGTGATAAACACTCATCAGCAGTGAAAATCAGACAGAGGTACGCAGGCTAAAGGGCATTTACGAGCAGGACGGGAGTTTGTAGGTGGGTGATGGGATGGGGGGTGGTTGGGGGGGGGTGTCTTTAGCTTCTAAGGTCAGGCTTTTACAGCGACTATGGATCCGCCTCTTGTTTGGGGCCGAAATTACAGCTGACACATGTGCTGACAAGATAGAGCCAATTATTGAGTTAGACAATGATCTACTGTATAGTGCAAGCACGGCGCTTTTCTTTTCCTAGACAAGGAGAGAGAGACGTTTGAGAGTTACAAGGCCAGACAATGCCCTAACTGTCCGTGAACCAGCTAGTTTTTTTCTCTCTCATAGTTTGAACCATGACTCCGTGATGAAAGTAACATTCGGTTATGTTTTGGCTTAGCGCTGTCAAATACTGCAAATCAAAAACTCGACATGATTTTTTCGCAAATTCATCAAGGACTGATTTGGTTCGAAGGGTTAAACAAGAGGTTTTTTTTTTTTTTTTTTTATTAACAATGTTTTTTTCATCTCTCTCTCTCTTCAGAGTCTGGACTTTATAGATGAGGTAATTAAATAGATAAATGTCACTGTTTTTGGCTGAAGGCTTTTAAATATTGCGAATCAAACCCAATATGATTTCTGCACAAATTCATGAAGGGTAGATTGGGGTTCGCAGGGTTAGAATAAGAGTACAAATGGTCTATCCACGATGTTTTTTTTGTTTTGTTTTTGTTTTTCGTTAAAGCATGAGTATTTGATTTCACTTGCTGTCAAATTCCTCTAGGACCGATTGGGTTCACAGGGTCAAACAAGAGTAAAAGTACACTCTTAAAAATAAATGGTTCTTCACAGCGATGTCACAGAAGAACCATTTTTGGTTCCACAAAGAACCATTCAGTCAAAGGTTCTTCTCTTTTTCTTACTTTTTTTTATAATCTGAAGAACCTTCTTTCGCCACAAAAAGCCTTTTGTAAAACAGAAAGGTTCTTCAGATGTTAAAGGTTGTTTATGGAACCATTTAGACAAAAAAGGTTCTACGATGGCATCATAAAGCACCTTATTTTTATACAGAACATTTTTCATCTGAAACATCAACACATTTAGGCCCTAAAGCACCAACACAAGTAATCAACATTTTTGTGCTGTCAAATATTGCTAATCAAAAATGTGATTATTTTGGAACAAACTGACCTTTTTTTTGAAGATTTGCTTTGACGGATTAAACAATAATGATTTTTTTTTTTTAAATCTGAAATATATAAAAGTCAGTATTTGATTTCGGTTGGTTGCCAGCTGTTGGCGAACATACCATTTGGGTCTGGAAACACCAGCAAAGTCTCTACAACCTCTTTATTTTCACGATTTAAGAGCAGTACAAGGTCCCCACTGATTTTTCTGGTCTGGACCTTCCAGATCAGGTAATTAAAAGCAGTAATTGACTTTTTCGTCTAAATGCTGTCAGGCATGTTCGATCAAAGCAGAGGGGAAATCTAGGCCACCAACTACAGACGCTCTCAAAGACACTTTCCCCTCATTATATTTAATAGACTACAATGTTTTCACCTCACAAGAATACCTATCTCCAAATCATTCACAAACAATACTAAATAAAGTATATGGAGGCGTTGTTATTTTCAGTGCCGGTTTCTAGGCCTTGCTCCAGTTCCGCATTTCATTACGAGACTCACTTCTATCTATTTGCAATCTGTTGTATGAAGAGTTTGTTAATTATAATTTGTGCAACCTAATGGGTTATGAGAACGGCGCGGTTAGTGCGGTTATTAATATCAGCAAACTGCTCGCGCTTAACCACAGATGGTTTTGTGCCTGCAACGTCCTGCAGCCTTCTGTTATATCTCTAATCTATAATTATTATCTAACACTAATATTTATTTGGCCAGAAAGGCGCTACTAATTATGCCACAAACATAAAGTCATTTCCAGTCAAGGATGAGGTGCTTTTGAGGTTACGGATCAGACAGAACGTGACGGGCCAATCAAAGCTGATATTTAAAAAATAAACAGAAATTTGATTGGCCGATTCAAGCTTTGCACTGAACACTCACACACAATGATTTTGCATAAGCTTGTGGAATATATATATATATATATATATATATATATATATTCATTAAATTAACTGTCAAGGCACCGGTCGCTATCCACAAACATGTCCTGGATTCCAACCTGCCAAGTTTTTTATGGATGTTATGTTTAGACACATATGCAAATGAACCATAAGGGATATTCATGTTGGACAACCCCCGAGTGCCTAACCAGAGTCTGAGGCAACAAATCTTCCTCAGAGAGTAATGTAAATCTCAATTCAACAGATATATGACTCATTTTTACAAGTGTGGAAATAAGCTTTGCCAGGTGTCGCCTGCCTGCTCTATTTTTTTTTTTTTCCTTTATGGTTGGTTGCCAGATTTCCATTTAAAATCAATCCACGGTGTATGAATCAACCAAAAAGCGAACGTGGATATTAAATAACCTGTGGTGCTATACCACAAATGTGCAAAATTATAGGCTTTTAAATTGTGATTACGATTATTCCCAAGCCATTTAGTTCTACTGCAAAACTTTTCTTTCAAGTAATCTCCTCCTACGAATTACATAAATCTTTATAAGTGCCACTGATGGTATGTGGAAGGCCCTTGAATACGGCGCTGACTCATTTAGATGTCAATGGCATTACGAGTTGATCTATACGAGGAAACAGCGCCGCCTAGCGTTCAGAAATCTCTCTGAAGTGGACTGCAAAAGTCTCTCTTTAGATTTTACTTATCAATATAGAAATCGATCTATTGAATAACTTATTCATAGCTCCTAAGTCTTTAAATTATCATGTGTCATGCGTTTTGCATGACAATGCATAGGGAGTAAAACAAAAAAAAAAACAAAGCCTTGTTTAGACTTGCTGTTTTTCTCTTCATTAATTCAGTGGCAGCATCTTAAAGATGCAAATAAACGCATTGCCTACAGAGATGCATGGATAACAAATGTATAGTGTACAAAAGCATTAAAAAATAATGCATGTGTACTATCATCATTCTGACAGCTGGACAAAGCTTTCAAATCAGAACAGCCGTGAGTGAGTTTTGTGCCTGCACCTTGACACTTAAGTATGATCCTAAAAAAAAGGAAAAGGAAAATATTCTAACAAAGACTGTATTACCCTTAGTTTTTCTACTACGCTCTAAAGTTGAATTGTTGTAAATCCTACATATATCACTGCAACTTCACGCACCAGATTCCGAAAATAACAGATGTACACACATAATATAAGTAAAATATTCATATATTACATACATATTTAAAAATACATTACTGGCATTTTATAATTCTTAAAAGTTGAAAATGTAAATAAAAATGTAAAAACAACATGTAATGTAAATTGTTAAATATAAAATAATAAATTGCATCAACAATTATAAAGTTAAATTTATTTAATTTTACATTTTAAAATATATTATTATTATTATTATTTTAACTAAAATACCGTATGTAAATAGGCTACTCACAGTTGTTTGCTGCCAGTGTGGTGCGTAGCGCGCACAGGAGCGCGAACGCGTGGAAACTCAGCGCGTCCATCAGCACCACCTTCGTCACCTCTCCAAACGCACAACAACGCTTATCCAAGTTGCACTATATTCCCAGCCAGCGTAAAATAGCTCCAAAAAGCCAGTTCGGTTCCGGTTCGGCTCCAGCGGCTCTTCGTCTAGAATGTCCAGTGATGAATCGAACGAGACACTCCCCCCATCTTAAAGACATACGTTAGGCTCTTCCCACGAGACTCTGCGCACACTAAGTTTTTGGCGGGGTTTGCCTGGATGTCTTCAGAGCTGCTTCATATTCCGAACTGTACAGGTCCAGCTGAAGATGCTGAGGTCATAATGAGACTTTGTGCGTTTTGATGCGCGCAAGCCAGCAGACACAGCGTGGGGAGGTTGTGCGCTGTGAGCCGAATGATACGATCTGTGGAAAGCAGTTTAGTTTTGAGGGAGAGAGATAGAGAGAGAGAGAGAGAGGCAGCACATATGTGGACAGCGCTCACTGACGCGCTCCAGTTTTACACACGACCAGGTGTGAACGTCTGTAACGTCTATTTTTACGCGTATATTTCTCAAATCTTAATATAATGCTCTGATATTTGTCTGATACGCAGTAGATTGAAATATACATCTAATACAGTGTAAATGAGCTAATATCAAATACACGGTGGCTCTGATGTTTCTTCCAAATTTCACTTGAATGTGCGCGACTTCCGGTTCATTAGCCGCTACAGATAAGAATGAAGAGGTCCAACTAAAGCTATTTGCTCTGCAAACCATAGTTTATGATTATAAGTTAATGTAATAGCAAATATTAGCAGTATCAAGCACATAATGGACTGCTGCTTACTGGTAAAATGACATGAAACGAACAACACCAGTCTTGCACATCAAGTGAAAATGGCCTGCTCTTACAGTACGTTAAAATCAAGGTGTGCATTAAAAAAATACACAATTTGGCGTTTAATGGGAGTGCTTGAGTTGAAATTGATCTTTTTGGAGACATAAAAAACCCGCAACATTTTACATTTTAACGTCTGTTTTTAATACTCTTGTATTTGTCTACATATTAGTTTAAAAATCTACATCTAATCCTTGTGAATATCAAGTACAAATATGCTGAATAACCTACTGGACTGATGTTTCTCCTAACATTCATCGAGACATAGAAACACACATATACATCAATAGTTGTTATACGTTAAGGGGCTGTTCACACGCAATGCATTTTTTTTTCTTTCTTTCTTTCCACTGCACTATTTTCCCATTGTTTTTCTATTTGAACAGAACTCACTTCTCGCTCATGACACTGCGTTCTAAAAGAAAGAATGTTTAGACCATCTTCCGTTCAATTTTGGAATCTCACATTTTTGACCACAAGTGGTAATACAGTGAGCACTTACAATCGATTTCATACACAGTTATGATTACAGCTCCATATGTTTTACTTTCTGTTTCTTTTACTACACTTTCTTGCAAAACACTTGCCATAGGTACGTTTTCTTCATGAGATCGGACTCGATGTGAGAATGTTTTCTGTGGGTTTAGTGGTTGTTTCCAATCTGAGACTTCAGTAAAGGCTTCCATTTGCTCTCCTTTCATTCTTTGTCCTTTCAAGGACAAGTTTCTAGTAACTAAATAGACTGCTGTCTGAAAAGCATGCACTGTAAAAAATGACTGTGATTTTAACGGAAAAAATCTGTGAAAACGCTACGGTAAAAACCTGTTAAATGGTTAATGGTAAATTCCTGTTAAATTTACAGGGAAACACCGTAA
>JAUMHE010000079.1:4573242-4588722 GCA_032359235.1 Enteromius mattozi
TTGCATGTGTTATTTGTAAGTTGCAGCTCGTTGAGCTCTCTCGGCCACCGTAGGAAATAGTGAATTTTAAAGCTGAGAAATTAGTGAAATATAGACATTATGATTTAGGTAAATGCAAGTAAAAATATATATATAAATAGGTAAAAGTACCTACATTTGCTACCGTGACAAATAAAAATGTAGAGACCCAACAAGTCCTTAAGTATTTGACTAAACCAATTAAAAACAAAAACAAAAGCTAAATAGCAACTACAGCAAAAGGACATAAGATTACTAATTTATCAAAGAGACTACCACTGTGAGATTTATTGCATTAATTGAATGTTTGTGGATATTTAAATGTGAAAGGATGAGAATTTATCCAACATGATAAAAGTATAAATACTATCAAAAAATAAATAAATAAAAATCTCCAGAGAACTTTATGATTTGGATGACTGAAGTGATGTTGAAGTGATGCTGTCTCAAACTTTTTATATAGTTTAACTAACAGAGACTACTACTCTGAAAGTTATTGCTTTGAATTAAATGTTTGAGGCTATTTAAATGTGAACGAATCTGAATCTGCCACTTCAGAAAACTTTGATTATAATTGGACGTGACTTAGGTCTTAAAAACCGAACAATTACTTTAAATGAGCTTTATCAAATGAAAAAACACCACACTGAGGTCCACTGAGAAGAAACAACACCACGCTATCGAAAATATTTATTATCTGCGTACTGCTGAGTCTTTGTTTTGCCAAAACTTATTTAACATCAACAATTGTTGTTTTGGCTGGCAATCAAGAGCCGCTTGAAGTAAATTTAAAATAAATGAGCTTCCCTTGATTCCCAGCCAAAACAACACTCCAGATCAGAGACGTTTAGATGTCTGGAACATCTTCCCGCCCGCCGACACGCACACGGGCAGAAACTCATCTTCACATTAGCAATGTGAGTCATCATCAAGCTCTCTCTTACCACGCCAGGGTCTGATTGGGCAAGATTGAAGAAATTGCAGGGGCAGATTGCCCAGTAATGGCTTTGTGAAATGTGAGTTGAGATCCATCCTCATCTTCATCGTTCTCTGTCTAGCCTCTACATCCTCTCTACTCTCACTGATGCTCTAAATACTTTTGATGAATTCATCTTGGTCCGGGACTGATGGGTTCTTTTGAGCAGGTGGTTTTTGCTTGCTGGTCCTACCAGTAATTGTAGTCCGCGCCCGATAAATACGTCTGGATCGGGGCACGTTAAGGTAGAAGACGTGTGAACAAACATGTAATATATCACACGGCGGTCCGTGGAGATCTCTGGTGTAATGAAGGGTAGAGAGGCTATGCAGCACGGTAATAGCTTGCAGCAATGAGAGCCTGAAATGATGGTTTGTGTGTGTGTGTGTGTGTTTGTGATATGTTAGCTACTCTCACGGCAGTCAGACGCTCGATATGTTGAGTGGTGAGCTGTATTTGAGACGCCAGGGGTGCGGGTCTGTGGCAGATAGTCTTCCAGCAATTGACGCCAACCCTGCACTGTGGGTGGTAGAAGAGGAAGTGTGTCTGTCCATTTCTATATCGACTTTCTGTTTTATGCATTTCGTTCTCAAGAAAAAAAAAAAGTGGTTGCAGTAAAATACAGTTATGGTAATAACATGGTACTGTTTGTATAGTATACACAATTGCATCTGCATAAAAAAACAACAACAACAACAACTATATCCGTGTCTATAAAGTATAAAACTATAAAGTCACAATTGTGAAAACAAAGTCAGAATTGCATCATATAAAGTTATAAAGGGGGTAGAATCTTACTTTCTGACTTTTTTTGATCGTTGGTCTTTATGATGTAGATGACAGTGGAACTCCTTATATGGGCTGCACTACATGGGACTCGCATAGGAAGTAGGCTTATGTTACCAAATAAGTGCATTTTGGTTGTAAGGGAAAGATAACCTTGTTAAGCTTTCCAAAAGAACACAGCTTGCCTCCAGGAGCTCGGCCTTTTTGGAGAGAATCGTAAAGCCGCATCTTTCTTTTATATATATATGATAAAAGTCTAATTTTTTGAGATATGAAGGATGCAGTAGTATTCTATAGGTACTCAAGATTAACATGAGATTGGGTGAAACTGTGTGTGTTGTGCCCCTTTATCTTGAAATTCTGACTTTTTTTAACTCAAAATTGTGTGATTTAATTCGCAATTCAGAATTTTTTTTTTTTTCATAATTATGAGACATAAACTTGCAATTCTGAGGGAAAAATGTTCTGTTTTACCTTGCAGTTCTGACTTCATAACTTGCAATTCCAAGTTCATCTCATGCAATTCTGAGAAAAAAAGAATTGTGAGATATAAACTTAAAATTGCGAGAAAAAAAAGTTGCAATTATCGTTTTTATTTCCTATTCAGAGACAGAAACTGGCTTCTATACAGTATTTTGTGAACTGTACTATAGTACATGTCCCAAAACATGGTACTTGTTTGGTAAGTGGATATGTGGATGTGAATGGCACATGGGTAGCGGAGTTGAATTGGACTACATATAAAACCATTTTAAAGAATATTTGCTATTTGTGCTCAATACTGTTTGGAAAAGCTTAAATTTAACGTGGTCTTTTAAAACCTCTTTTTATTTGACTATTTCACTATTACAAAGTGGTTAAGCCTGTTATTATTTTAGGAACAGGTCAGTGTAGCCAAGCTAAAACCAGCATGATGGTGGCTAAAACACAACTTAAACCTTAACAATAAAATGTTTTACTCTTTTGAAAATTGAAGGTGACCAGCTAAAAGTTAATTAGAATCAACAGGACTTTATTTGTAGAGCCTTCTAGGGCAGTAATCTTTACTGCAACCTTCATGTCAGCTGTTTAGCTTAATCATTTGGAGAACTAGCCCCAAAAGACCACAAATGTCCAAGTTGAGGTGGAGATACCTAAATCAACCTCCTTCATACCTTACACTTCCAATTGCTCCAACAGCGTTATCTATGTGTGACGATGACAAAAACTCCTCCAAGTTTTTTGGAAGCTTCTACATATACAGTAAACCTTCACCACTCTCACCTGATAGTTTTATAGAGCTGAATTTATGTCATGTAATGTCGAGGACCAGCGCTGCACCCACAATTCGATTAAAGTTTTACATACCGAGACGCCCGACATCAATTCCAGTTGTGCAATAAACCAGCACACCTTGGCAGCTATTTTCTCACCCTCCAATCAGATGTAGTCTGCTATGTTTGAGTGGTTTCCCTTCATCCGAAACCTCCAAAGCTTGTAGTTTCACCATTAATCTAACTGTCCAAATCAACGAGGAGCTAATTTAGTGCTAATTTAGAGCTAATTTCTACAGTCAACAAGCTCATGGATGTCTAGCTCCTGTGTTGCTCATTTGCTAAAAATAGCAGAAGAATAAAAGAAATTAGCCCTATTTTTTGTACCATTCAGATATATTTGCACTGTGAAATTTGCTATACGGAATAATGTTGCAAAAGGGGGAAGGAGTGGGGGGTGGATGGTTTCCAGGATTTCTTCCATTTTTTTTGTTCTGTACTTTTGAAAGACAAGCTTTTGTGGTCAACGAAAGTACAAGTCGTAAGTAAGTGGTTTTTAGACGTGCACTATTCTAAATATGCAGCAAACAGCTTTTCTATTATTTCTTTACCAGTGTGTCAAGCTCATGAGAGATCTACACACGTTTGCTGAGACGTCTGATAGGTTGAGGCTGTACAGCAATTCACCGTTCCTGACAGAATTAATGGAGGGAGAGTGGCTGAGAAATTATGTTAAATGAAAGACACATTTACTTTTAAGTAGGTACGGAGGCTTTGACAGCACTGGTGTCGGCCCCATCAGCTCACACACAACTCTCAGCGTCAAAGCGGTGGAACAAAACGCTGCTAGCCTGTGAAGACTAGTGAACCAGGTCATGTTTATTTGCATGCATGAAGCAGAAAGTATGTCAAGAAGTTGTCAAAATGCATGTAAAGCTTGGAAAAACCTAATGTGCAAAATCTGACAGCTGATTAGAGTCAAAGGTTATGTAATCGTGGACTGGCTAGTAACTGTACTCACTAAGGTACTAAGCTACTTTTGTAGCTTTTCATTTTTAAAATATTCCGAAATCACAGACCAGCTCCCCTCAAATTTGTATCAAAACAGTATTTCAACTCCTCCCATATAATATATAGTTACACCAGTGATTGACAAATTCTGTGGGAACAACCAGATGAAGACTATAAAAAGCTGCAGAATTTCACACAACCTGTCAAAAACATGTTCGGGCCGTATTTCACAATTTGAAATTAAATGAGAAAAAGCAGCCTATTTTTAGGACTGACTAGATGTTTTGCATTGTGACATTCTCATCACTCCATCTCACAAGGAAAAAAAATCCTATACTAAATACACTTTAATTATAGCAAAACTAATTTATAAATAAAGAAGCCAATAAAATATAATGAAAACAATGTTGCAATGAAAAACCTCAGATATCCGGGTGCAATAAAGCCCTAGACTTGTTTTCAATGTAAAAAAACAAAAAAACTGTTACTCTTAAATGTTGCAGTTGTACTAGCAACACTGAAGTAGATCAGATGTGTCCTGGTTATATTAGGGTATTTTTTTCAAAGGTAGAACAAACAAGTACAGCCTATTTAGAGTACATTTAGAAAATAAGGTGGCGATAAATCCACATTATAAAACCTTTGTCCTGGCCTAAATGGCACCCTCTGCGCTTCGGTCAGTTCACATTCGGATGTGTACATACTCTAATGCCATATGGACTGATGGGAGGTAGATTTATGCATTTCACACTACCACAGACTTAAAAAAGGACACATATTGGGTACTGCAAGGGCATAAAGAGGGAACTCAGGGGCATCCTATTGAATCATTAAATGACAAGAATTGGATCTTACAGAATTGGAAAAAAGCCACAGGGCCATAAGTCCACATCAAATATTTTTTTTGGAACAGAGCTACCTTTGGTGTCAAATTGGTCACACAGTACGAATGTGTAGAAAATGGGCAGTACATGGTTAAGAAGTAGGAATTTAATAATGCATAAAACTGAAACCAGGTAACCATCAAATATGCCCAAAAACTCAAGCAGTGAACATACTGCAGTATATCTATACCTCTGGTATCAAATAATGGACTTAAAGGCTCAATTAAAGTATTAGTTTACTCCCAAATTAAAATGTCCTGATAATTCCTGATAATACCCCCATGCTATTCAAGATGTTAATCTCTGACTTTCTTCAGTCAAAAAGAAATTGAGCTTTTTAAGGAAAACATACCAGAATTTTTTTTTTCATATAATGGACCAATGGGTTAAAGGTCCAAACTGCAGTTTCGAGGTAGCTTTAAAGGGCTCTACATGAACGATTGGTCACCATCTAAAAAAATAAAAATGTATACTATTTAACCACAAAAGCTTGTCTTGCACTAGCTTGATGCACCGGCTCCACTTTACACATCACGTTGGAAAGGGCACAAATGTAGAGAAGGAGGAGCGTTCAAAAGTTTGTAGATTGACACATAAACATGCCTTTGTGTCAGTTTGTTTAAAATGGTCCATTCATGTGCATATTCTGGATGTTTAAATCTCTTGAAACCCAAAATATGTCTTCTGCTAGGAAAAAAAACCCAAAAAACCATGGCCTTTTCAGTGTGATTACGTAATGTGTGAAGTCATTGACGTGTATCGCAGAGCTAGTGCAAGACAAGGATTTGTGGTTAAAAAGTATATACATATTTATTTGCTAGATTAGACACTTATTCTTCAGCTGGGATCATGTAGAACCCTTTGAAGCTGCACTGAAGCTTGCAATTTGGACCATCAAGCTGTTTGCCAGATTGAAGTCCACTATGGAAAAAAATCCTGGAACGTTTTCCTCAAAAACATGAATCTCTTTCCCTGATTGCACACGTACATCTAGGAGACGTCTATTTGACATCTGCATTTACATCTGCAAGACATATTATTTAGGTTATTTGGTCATCTGCAATACGTCTATTGGACGTCTCCTTTTAGATGTCAAATAGACGTCTATTAGATGTCTTTAAGATGTTTATGATTTAGAATGTATGTAAAACTGACATCTGAAAGACATCTGCCAGACATTTGTAGACAGCAGATGCTTTCAAGATCAAGAGATCTTTAACAGACATCTTGCAGAAATATGTGTGCTATCTGGGTTTTGACTGAAGACAGACAGGCATAAACATCTTAGATGACCTGGGGGTGAGTAAATTACCAGGAAATTGTAATTCTGGAGTGAACTAATCCTTTAACACAAACTAAAGCAGTAATAACATGGAGAGCGGTAGAGTGTGGCTTTGAAGCAGGAATTAATCAATACAGAGGATGCAAATCAGGTAACTGAGCAATGTGACCAAAACAATGAATGCAGTTGAATAGAGCTACACTCAAAAAAATTATTCACTGGATGAACTCAATTTAATCGAGGGCAGGATTTCCATCCAATAAATATGTGTAGCCCCAACTCATAAAAAAAAACAAAAAAAACAATTGAATGCAATGAAATTTAATTGAGTTGGGTCAACGCAATTTGATCAAATATAGTTTTAATGAGATTGATACATTTTATGCTTGTTGAACTCAAGCTAAAATTTTTAACTGGAAAATAAATTAATAGGAAGACATTTTACACTGAAAAAAGAGATAGGTTTGATTTGCTTAACTTTAGGCATCAAACAACTTCCATGGCATGCCCAGAGTATTTTTATTATTATTATTAAAACAGCTTTGATTCATGTTAGCAGGTCCCCAAGCACATGCTCTACACTTTACCACAATGGTAACCCCCCAAAACACCAACACACCAGAAGGTCTTTAAAAATACAAACATAAAAGAGGATTAAACATTAACAAGTCTCCAAATTTTATCATCTTAATAAAAAATGCCTAAAATAACATTTTATTTCAAGATTTTCTATCCTTATCTATCCCTGTGCAAAGCATGATGGGAAGGGGAAACAAAACAGAACTGTTTCAAGTCGGTTTAACACAATGCAGATGATTAAAAAGGGAACCAAACATGATGGTGTTCAATGAAAATTATTTTTTAAATAAACTGAACAGTGTTGGATAATCATTTTTTTGAGTGTAGTAGCTTTGATATCAATTGTTAGACTTAGGAGTCCAATTGAAACCAAAATAAGTCAAGTCCCTTTTATTTATATAGCACTTTATATAATATAGATTGTGTCAAAGCAGCTTTACAATAAACAGGAAAACAGTGTGTCGATAATGCAAGAGGATGATCTCCATTAACTCCATTTTCTAGTTAAAGTCAGTTTATCGTTGATTCAGGGATGTCCAGTTTAGATCAGTTCAAGTATCCGTACAATCAAGTCGACAATATTGAAATTAAGAAAATTACAGAAATTAAGTGTCGCCAACTAATCAAGCCAAAGGTGACAGCGACAAACAACCAATAAAATAAAGCAGTAACAATCTCAAGAAAGTAGCAGCATATGGCTTTAGCATTAACGCTAAAGACGCAAATGAGTTAGCTAATGATGCGATGTGACCAAAAACTCTGAATGTAGCTGGACAGAGGTAATACTTTTGATATGAAATGGGGGATTTAAAAGACTCCGCTAACTCAAATTTAATAAGTAGGGCCTCAGTCAAGAAAGTGATGGTGTATGGCTTTGAAATAGAAATTCACTGATGCAAAAAATGCAAATCAGATAACTACACAACATGGCCAAAAACACTGTAGTGATACCACGAGAGTCCAGTTGCAGGCATAATGACATCAAGACATCTTACTGTCTACCATGGCTTCCACACTTGTCAGTTTTTCACTGCAACTACAGGCCTCTGTACAAGTCCCTTCGTATTTCTGCAGCATCCAACTAGCAACACGGTATTTGGAGCGAAAAGTCAAAAGAAAATCCCGAGCTCATTGGAGAGATGGAGAGAATAAGGAACACTGAGCAGGGAGGCTGTTTCAATTTCATTTATCAGACATCATTTCTCTGCTCCACTGACTCAACAAATTCAGTCTGTCGGCTCAGTGTCACCCCTCCAGGTCCCTACGCCCTCCATACACACGCCCGGTGACGCAACATTGGTAAATGACTCTCTAATAAAGACCTAAACCCATCCCACCACTAGTGTACATCTGTTCTCATTCCAGTTATTGATCTGAAACTCATTTCCCCAGTTCCCAGATGAAAAGGACCAAAGGTGGAATGATTCCCTAGAGGTTGGGAAGGCGTTGTGTAAGTTATGATTGGGGAAAGTAGTGTGACGGGGTGAATTTAAGACCAAGGAGGTCTATCTGTTAGAAATTCCATTCATCTCAATGGCAGTTGCTTGGCTCGGCATTTATTCCCCTGGCAATTAGATTTTTGTTTTATTTCTACCATTAGCATACAACCAAAGTCCATCACTTTCATGTCAACTGTCACTTTGGAGCACTTGTTTGAAGGCAGTCTTGCTCAGTGAAGTTGCTTTCAAGCTGGGAGTTTAGTTTGAAACAGGGTGCAGTGTGCATAAAAAGATGGTAATGTGAAAACTGTCATGCGGACCAAGGAACATGTTTATTGCGCTGTTTTAAACCATATAAGTTTAAACTTCTGATATAAGGTTTTCTGAGTGGAGTTCTCATTCACGCACAAGTTTACATTAAAAACACACAAGTTACAAAAACAGCCGGTAAATTATGTCTGTGGCAGTTAACAGCTTGGAAATAAACTGCACGCTCATATTAGATACATGTGGCAGCAGCAATGTAAGTTAGAGTAAATAAATCAATAAATCCACTGATCTCTCGTCTCCTCTGAGGCTCTCTTAGCATGTTTTGCTCAAACTTTCGTCATGGCATTTGTACTGGTTCATCGTTGTTGCTTGCAAAATCAAAATGATGACACCTTGGGTAGAAATTTACTGATTAAGGGGTGGGGTTATTATAATGAGATCCCTTTGCAATGTCACAAGGGGAGCGAGATCAGATGCACACATTTTTTCAGAAGCGTGCAGAAAAAGGCTTACTAAAACAAATTTACTGGGTTAATCTTTTTCATATTTCCTTGGTTGGTGGATGCACTGGGGACCTGATTTAACACTTAAAAGCTGGACAATTTGACACTTTTAGCAAATTGACACTTTTAACAAAAATATATATTTTTAAGGTCCTATAAATGTTTATATTGACAGGTTGTTGCGAAGACCTTTAAGTTTCTCTTTTTATATGATATGATGCAAAATTTACTTGAAATGGTAAAATGCCCATGAAGTGACTCTCAGAACCTAAAAACACTGTGAGCATCACAAGCCCTTCACTGTGTGTAGTAAACAAATTGCACCACTCATTAATGCAGAGACATATTTAAATTGTATTTTTGTGGCTTAATATTCACAGACACTAGTCCATATTGCTTTTTGACTTGATCGCACTGATTCTGTGATAGTAAATTCCATTTTTATGACTGGATTCCGCAATTCCATCTGAGTTTTCCACATCACAGAAATCATAGGGCCCTAATTAAAATGGCCCCGCCAGACTAATGTCAATATGCACATGACCAGACTTTAGCAAAGCTTTGATCAAGTGGTCATACTTGCTTAGCATTTGCTAAGTGTTTCCACTACTCTTAATAACTACAAATTTACCTCTTCACCAAAATCATTTTAAATTCTGCTGAATGCACTACTTTTATAAGCAATCAGAAGATGAAATGTGTTGAAAAATACAACAGACTTACATTAAACAAGGGACCAGAGCCATATCCAGAGACCATAATGTCATCAAGATCAAGGAGGTGGACTGTTGAACGGCCCGTTAAGCGAAGACCCACAACACCGGTGAACCATGGCAGTGAGTTTTGCAAAGGCAAGCACCTCTCAAGTTTTCTTCAAAAAAAAAAAAATCTAGTATCTAATAACTGTTCTACTTGATTTACTGTAGGCATGTATGTGTAGATGTAGACCTGTAAGCGAGTGCACTAAGGTCTCAAATGTCAGAGAGAGGTTTGGCGACACTGTGGCTGCGACACGGGGCACAACTGTCTTCTGGGAATAAGCCACCAGTCTCAGACTTCATCTCTCTATTTTTTTCTGTCTCTGCACAAAGATTCAATTACTACAAGACCAAGGGCCAATGCAAAACTTTATACATACAGAAACAAACACGATGATACCAAAGAACGAGAGAGTCTCACAGTGTGAATTTCTGATGATCAGGCATCCAGCAGAGATGAAAGTCACACGCTCAAAGACATGAAATCCATTTGATCAATCACTACATAAAATACATATCAAACTCTCTAGGGAATGATGGACATCTCTAGATAAACCAGAATATTTGTTATACAGTCTCAAGTGGAAGATCATTTATTCTGATTCACATGCTGTAGACGCACTCATGTTGTGTCTTATTCTACGATTATTTTAGTCACAGCACATCAAACACTGACAAGATGCTGAGTGTTTTTAGATTCAACGTTGCTTTTCACTTATAAAAATAAATGTTCCAATTAGAAATGTTAAATATTTAAACATTCTACTGCATGCCAGAATTTACATTGAAAGAATTGTATACCTATTTCTAAATTACCCTTCCTGTGAAAAGTTCTTGAAAAGGTAGTATGTAATCAATTAATGACTTTTTTGGAGGATCACAAATTGTTTGAAATTTTCCAGTCTGACTTTATGGCCTTGCACAGTACAGAACTGGCCTTGTTGAAAGTTTTTAATGACATCTTCTTAGCTACTGATTCTGTCATCCTTGTGCTTCTTGACTTAACAGCTGCCTTTGACACTGTGGATCATGAAATTTTAATTTCTCGATTGGAAAAATGGGTGGGCATTAAAGGGGCAGCACTTGAGTGGTTTAGGTCCTATCTGGAAGGACGGACATTTAGAGTCCGCATTGGGGATTATGTATTGTGGCCACTTTCGCTAGAGAGCACGACAAGAGTAATTCGGTGAAGAAGAACCCCGGAGGGTGGCTTTATTAATATTCACAATGTGAGTAATGTTTAAAGTGTCCGTGATATTGGCGTGCGCATAGTGATAGTCCCTTCTCCTTTCTTTCTTCCCCAGGTGACGGTGAACGGTGCAAAGGTGCAGGCTCGGGCTTTCTCGGGCGTCTCATCTGCAAGGTAAGTGAAAGACAGCGGGTAAGTATCACACACGTCTGCATTGGAGTCGTTGCTCATCTTAGTGGTGGGTTGGTGTGTCTTTTATACTGTTCCGGCTGTGACCGATTGGCCCGAGATGATGTGTTCCAGGTGCTTCACGTTTGCTGCCAGGCCGATGCTGATCTCTTCCCGCCACACATCCACACAGGATGCTCCTCTCCCTGCTGTACTTGGGACAGCACTGCGCCGAGTCCAGTATCGGAGGCATCGGTCTGCAACAGGAAGGGGCAATTAAAGTCAGGGGCATGTAATACAGGGTCTGAGGTAAGTGCTGCTTTTACCGCCTTGACCGCTTTCTCTGTCTCATCCGTCCACTTCACCTTCTCTGGATGCCCCTTCCTGGTCAGGTCTGTCAGAGGGGCAGCTATAGAGGAAAAGCTGGAGATGAAACAACGGTAGTATCCCGCCAACCCCAAGAAGGCCCGTACCTGAGTTTTGGTGAGGGGTCTCGGGGCTTCCAGGACGGCCCAGACCTTGTCCTCCTGTGGCTTCACTAATCCTCCTCCCACGATGAAACCCAGGTACTTGGCCTCCGACATGGCGAGATGACACTTACGGGGGTTGGCGGTTAGTCCAGCCCGCCTCAGCTCGGACAGCACCCTCCGTAGCCGGTCCCGGTGATCCTCCCATGCCTCCGAGTGGATGATGACGTCATCGATGTAGGCTGCAGCATACTCCTGATGGGGCCAGAGGACGATGTCCATTAGACGCTGAAATGTGACTGGAGCTCCATGTATTTCGAAGGGAAGGGCCCGGTACTGCCAATGTCCAGACGGGGTCGAAAATGCAGACTTTGGCTTGGCCTCTTCGGACAATTGTACCTGCCAATAGCCTTTGGTGAGATCCGGGCCCTTCCCAGCCGCTCCAGCAGCTCGTCCACTCGGGGCATGGGATAGCTGTCGAACTGGGATACCTCGTTTAGGCGCCGGTAGTCGTTGCAGAAACGGAGGGAGCCATCCGGCTTTGGCACCAGGATGATGGGGCTGGACCACGGGCTCCGGGATGGTTCTATGACCCCCAGCTTCAGCATTTTTTTGGATCTCCTCCTCTATAGCCTGCCGACGGGCCTCGGGAATACGATAGGGCCGCTGCCGGAAAAGGACTCCTGGTGGCGTGAGGATATCATGGTGGACGACGGTGGTTTTGCCGGGGGTCTCCGAAAACACATCCTGGAACTGACCGACCAGGTGACTCAGCTCGGCTTTCTGGGTGGCCGATAGATGGGGGTTGGTGTCTACAACGCGGGCTCTGGGGCGACGAAGGCAGCCACCTGGTCCCGGTCTCCTATCCAGCGTTTCAGCAAGTTAATGTAGTCCACTTGATGGAGGTTGCAACGTCCCGGCTGTCGCACCCAGTAGTTAACTGGCCCTAAACGTTCCTCCACCGTGTAGGGCCCCTGCCATTGGGCCAGGAACTTACATGCCGCATTGGGGACTAAGACCATTACCTTATCTCCTGGGTTGAACTCCCGCAGTTGGGCCGCCCGGTTGTAGGTGCATTTCTGGGCTTGCTGGGCCTTCACCATGTGTTCCCGGACTAATGGCATGACGCGGTCTATCCTTTCCCTCATCTCCCGGATGTGCTCAACGGTGGTTCGATGGGCTGCCGGCTGCTGTTCCCAGGCCTCCTTGGCCACGTCGAGTAGGCCCCTTGGGTTGGCGGCCGAACAGTAATTCAAACGGCGTGAATCCTGTTGACGCCTGGGGGATTTCTCGGATTCCGAATAAGACATACGGGAGTAGCAGATCCCAATCCTTCTTGTCCTGTGCTGCCACCCTCCGGAGCATTTGCTTGAGCGTTTTGTCAAAGCGTTCGACGAGGCCGTCCGTCTGGGGGTGGTACACGGAGGTACGGATTTGTTGGACCTTCAGCAGCCGGCAGAGGTCAGCCATTAGCCGGGACATAAAGGGGGTTCCCTGGTCGGTCAGGATTACAGCCGGGATTCCTACCCGGCTGGCCAACAGGAACACCTCCTTGGCGATGGCCTTGGATGTGGCTTTGCGGAGGGGTATCGCCTCGGGATATCGGGTAGCGTAGTCCACGATAACCAGGATGTGTTCGTGCCCCCGGCCGGACTTCGGCAGCGGCCCTATGAGATCCATCCCGATTCGCTCGAAGGGCACCCCTATTATGGGCAGAGGAATGAGCGGACTGGGGGGAGGTTTCTGTGGAGAGGTGAGTTGACAGGTTGGACATGACTGGCAGAATCTTCTCACCTCCGCTTCCATGTCGGGCCAGTGGAACTGGTCTCGGATCCTACTCAGGATGTTTTGGATTCCCAGATGCCCGGCTATGGGATATGCATGGGCCAACTCCAGAATCATCTCCGTTTGGGTTTTGGGTACCACGAGTAGCTGTTTTTCCTCCCCCCGTTGCTGGGCCACACAGTACAGCAAGCCATTGTGGACGATGAAGTGTGGGAGAGGGTGAGGGGCCGGATGGACCTCCTGGTCCTCAATCCTCCGGATTTAGCCCCAGCAGTGCTTTAGTCGATCGTCCTCCCGTTGCGCCTTTCCAAAGGCTCCCCCTCCCGTAATCTGCTGGAAAACATCAAGAAAGACATTAGGGTTACGAGAGGGGGACTCACCGTCTCTCCCACTATCCGTGGTGGCGAACGCTGGTCTTGGCTCGAGCCCCCAGGCTGTGTGGCGCGGGCTAGGGCGTCTTCGAACCCCGGCCAATCTCTCCCTAGAAGCACAGGAACAGGTAGTTCACTTACGACTCCCACCTCCAATTCTCTAGCTTCCTTTCCTTCCTTTATTTTCACAGTGTGAGCAGGAACTCGGCGTGTGTCTCCGTGGACACACATGACGGGTAAACAATAGGTGGATGATGGCCGGGGTCCCAACACATCAGGGCGGACTAGAGTGATACCGCTGCCGGAGTCCAACACAGCCCGATACATTCACCCATGGATCTCCACTTGAATGTGCGGTGTTCCTTTCGGCACTACATGGTGTACTGCACAGCCTGCCATCCATGTTTTGGTGGCTGACACATTGGAATCTGTCGGCATGGGCTCGTCACGGGGGCTGGGCGGCCTGCGTACTCTGCGAGGAGTGCCCTCCGGCGCGCGTCGCTCCTGGACCATCCTCCGGGGGGGAAACAGCAGTGCTCTCTCCCCAAGCTCCCGGTGGAAAGCCGCATCCGCCAGCTCGATGGCCTCAATGACTTCAACCGTCTTCGGGCCCCGCATTCCGGCCGCTTGCCGCATGGATCGGGGTAGCGTGCGAAGCATCTTGTCGACCACCACCCTCTCGGTGACCTGTCGTGGCGTGGGGACCCCATCTTGCAGCCAGTGCTCTGCCAGCCTCATCAAATCCGCCGCCTGGGCTCGGGCTGGCAACCGGGTTTTAAACTCCCATTCATGGAACATCTGTGCAGCGGCAGTGGGTGAAAGTCCCAGTCGGGAGAGAATTTCCCTCTTCAACTCATTATAGTTGTGGTTAACAGTCGGTGATAATGAAAAGTACGCTCGTTGAGCTTCCCCGGTCAGCAGGGGAGCCAGCACCGAAGCCCAGGCATCTCGCGGCCATCCTTCTGTCTCAGCAGTGGTCTCGAACATCCTCAAATAGCTTTCGACGTCATCGCCGGCTGTTAGTTTTGGTAGGAGGCGGCTGGCTGTCACTCGGGGTTCAGGCAGCGGGGTCATTTGTGCGGCCGCAAAGTGGAGCTCGGCCAGACAATCCTCCATCTGTTCCTGGCGTTCGGCGAGTCGTTCATAACAGTGTTGCTGGCGGACGCTGACTTCGGTGAGCTGTTTCAATAAATCCTCCATTTCTTCTTTGGGGAGGAGCACTCATCTGCAATAGAGGAAAAAAACAGTGAAAAAACAGTGGGGTTGGTGGTGGGTAAAGCGCCACAGTGCCAGTGCAGTTGCCCGCATTCTCCACCAGTGTGGCCACTGGCGCTAGAGAGCACGACAAGACAAGAGTAATTCGGTCTCATCTGCAAGGTAAGTGAAAGACAGCGGGTAAGTATCACACACGTCTGCATTGGAGTCGTTGCTCATCTTAGTGGTGGCTTGGTGCGTCTTTTATACGGTTCCGGCCGTGACTGATTGGCCCAAGATGATGTGTTCCAGGTGCTTTCCGTTTGCTGCCAGGTTCGCTGATCTCTTCCCGCCACACTATCTTCCCCTGCCCCTCTGTTGTACGGGGGTCCCCAGTGTTGGGGAAGCTACTCTGAAACTGTAGTTTGACAAGCTACAAGCTACTCGTAAGTTAAAGTAGTTAAACTACTGTCAAGCTACCCTTTTGGAAAAGTAGTTAGCTACACTACAAGTTACTATCAAAAAGTAGCTAGCTACATTGAAACTA
>JAUMHE010000079.1:4600183-4610297 GCA_032359235.1 Enteromius mattozi
AATCTGCAAAAATGTCAACAATTCTGTGTTTTTCTGTCAATATGGGGTGCTGTGTGTACATTAATGAGGGAAAAAAAGAATCTAGATAATTTGAGCAAATGGCTGTAATATATATAAATATATATACACACACATATACACACAAATGATTAAATTACAGTTTAATATTACTGTTCATTTTATGAAACAACCAAACAAGCCAAAACAGTAACTATTACAAACTTATGTAATAACCTGTAGTTTTAAGCAGTAATGTAGGCCTATGCAAACAAATAATATCAACAAATATAATTTATTTAATAAAATAAAAATGCAAATACATTTTTTTAAATAAATAATTTCAATATGTCAGCCCTCATGTACTTAATTTGCATGAAAACTAGTCATACAAAACACATCCTTTGGTTCCAATAAAATAATCTCCATGACAGGCCTCCACAAACCTTTTTCCTTCGCTACAAATACAGTAGCAATTTATGGCTTGTGTCATTTCGTAAGCGGTTGAATAGATACAGAGTCATAAATAACCGTAAGTGATCACTGACATTCAAAGGTGAGCGGGCAGTGAAAGTGAGTGGAATATGAAGGTCTGGGCCGTATAAAGCTCATCTAGCCCTAGAGCACTGAGACTTATCCCTCATTCAGCTATCTATTAAGTTTAAGTGCTGACAGACAGACTCACTGCCTTTCCAAAACACTTGATGAACTTCTTGTGTTGATCGTTTTCCCATCGGTTGAATCACTTTATGTTTTGAAGAGTTATAATGCTGGGCCAGAGTCAAAGTGAAGCAACCGTTTTTGAAGATGAGCTAGTCCTTTTTCTACCTTTATGACCTTGGTTGCATCAGCCATGTGTAAGTTCCAACTTAGCTTAAGTGTTGCATAAGCTGGCAACTTCCGGAGCACGAACACTGACAGTGACTGGATCGCTGGAGATTTTCATGTGTCTCGGAGATATTGGTTGCTAATATCTAGCTGTGAAAGAGGTCTACAATTACAATAGCAGTTGGCCCCTGCTCATTTGCATAAAGTTGAACCTTGCAATGACATACAAATTTCTATAAATAATTAAAAAACAAAATAAAATGAGCCTATTTGATATTTGAGAAACATATAATTTATATTAGCCTAATCATTTTTATTGGAGTCAAATGAAAGGTGATGTTATATTAAGAAAAATAACATTATTATACATAAAATGTATAACCTTTTAGCTAAATGTAGCCTTAGCAAATTAGCCTAAGTACAAAAAAAGCACCAAGTTGCACCACATCACGAGAGAGCCGCTTATAATATTAAAAAATGTGTAGTATTTTGGTCCTCACATCAACGACCATCAACAGGGTTCTACTGACAAGGTGAATTTGAACAATTACACATGGGATTCCTTTATTTACCCAATGCATGTGAGAAAAACGTATCAAAACCTCAAGGTGATGGCTTCAATATCCTAGTCCGGAATCAAACTTTTTATTTTTAACTTTTCCCCCAAGCAAGTACACTGCTATTACCGGACAAATGTGGACAGAACAATGCAATCAATCACACAGACACCTGCCGCAACAAGCTTTGGGACATAGCTCATGAGCTGCGGGCCTATTTCACAACACAGCCCGTCTGGAAGTTACGGTCCACACTAGCCATTACTAAGAAGTGGTCAACAGACTTTCTGAGGCTTCATCAAATTCACAAAATGCTTAATAGTGTTAAAAACATTCCATCATTTACTCACCTTCATATCGTTCAAAATCTTGAAAAGATGGGTAGTTCCAAAGTAAGGATATCAAATTATATTACTGCAAGCTACCAACATGAAAAACATTTTTCCCAAGCAAATTTTTATCATTTACGTCTTTTCTCATATCCTGTCAGATGTACCTGAACTACAAACACTCAATTTGCTAATAAATAAATTTTTTGGGGGTTCTTTTCGATTAATCTTTCCAAATCAAGTGGTTTGAATAGGATTCACTTATGACTTGGAAAGCTAATTTAACTTTACACATTGAATGATTTGCTGTTGTGCTGTTATAAAAAGAAAAAAACAACATAACATGAGAAGATGACGTTCTTTCAGTCTCCACAAGAACTTGTACCACGTCAGGTATGGTGTAGGGTACGGCGTAGGTTCGACACAGATGTGTAAATTGGGCTTAAGCCTAAATTGATCGTAGCTCCATTGGTTTCAATGATGTACTTAGGCTTACGATGCTTTTAGGAGACGCAGACCTGGTTGCGATTCAGTCTGAATGATTCAGACAGTACTGAATTGCCTGGAGCAGTCAATCAGGTTTGCAAAATGGTCTGAATCGTTTCGCGAATAGGTTTACATTATTCAAACACATGGGAGTCGTTTGGACTGGTTGTACAAAAACATAAGCGCCGGATAAAGTGGGATATATATGTAATACATTTTCTCTGAGAAACATTTTCCTTACATTTCAGAAGTCGCGTGATGTTATCTGTCCGGGTCTCAATTAATCACTTGTTTCAGTTGGGTTCTTGCAATGAATCATTCGTTAGGAATGAAAATTTTTTTGCGATTCAGTGTGAATGAATCAAACAGCTCACGCAACCATTTGGCTTTGGAGCAGACGCCTCACACGCTTGAATCTTTTGGTGGAGTTTCTCCCTCAGTAAAACACCTCGAAAACTTATTGAAACCAAACTTGCAAATCCATCTTATCGTTTATCAAGCGTTTTTATTCAACTGCACCGCAGGTAAAACTAAGTAAACACAACACACAAACTTAATATAGTGTAATAAATTATGCCATCGTTGGTGTTTTCTACCTTATGTAGGTTGTTATTTTACCATTAATGTCATTGTACATTATTGTACTTCCACAGGAGGCTATTTTTAGTCAGGCAATTCTTAGGAACTGTTCTGAACATGCTTTTTAATCATACTTAAATTAATGTTACAGTCAAAAGCAAATATAAAAAAATGCTCCCAGCATGATGCTTGGTGCTGTATATTTCCCCTGTATACGAAGGGTGCCAACTGGGGCAGCGTGGACTTGGATTGGCATGAATGTGAGTAGATGAATTTGTTATAGCTACATTTAGCTCAAAATGGGTCAGTAATGGGTCAACCAAACAAAATGTGATGAACAGAGTATTAAAATATATACAGCACATCTTCTAATTTTACAGCAGTCTTATTTATAGCATGATTCAGTGCAGGATCTACAGCCAGTAGCCATGTCCTCTTTGGCTGCAGAGCTGGATTCAGGCATTCAGGGCCGGTATAAACACGTTGATTTGTGTGTTCCTATCTGTTCATGTCTGCAGCCCGCATTTGATTTCATATGAACTTCACCTTTAAGGGCTACCATTTTGTGACAAGGTCCATTTTCTCTTTTAGCATTTACTGGATGACGGTTTCACATGTAGAAAATATATCGAGCCTCTTTTTATTGATATTGAGCGGATGCACTGTGCAAAGTGACCTTCCTGCGAAATGGCTTGAAAAGGGATCATCTTGCGATAGGCCATGGTAGAACAATTTACATTCAGTGCTTTTGAAACACTTCTGCAATTCACTGTATGTATCCATTTTAATGAAGCTGATGCATAAAGGATCTAATAAATTTAGATATATAGCCCTCTAGCTAAATGATTTATAATTTTTCACAGCCTTGTAAACTACAAATGATCTGAATTAAAGAAATTGTTTAGGTTTACAAGCTGTACACACCATCTGTGTTCAGAATGAATACTAGATTGCTGCTTACTGAATTCTGTGTAGTATATAGAGTGTACTGCTTAGTTTTCTAAATTAAGTGAAACGGTGCACATTATGTAACAGAAGTGATGGAATGCTGGCATGCTACAACTGCCACACTGCAAGTTTAATTATCTTAGAAATGTAATCGTATAAAAATGAATTTATTATTATTTGTTGTTTCACATTTGAATCTAATTTTGTTTATAATGTGATCAAATAATGGGTCAAGAAGAAAAAATGTTGATGTTACTTCATTCATTATACTGGAGAAGGAAGGTTCTGAGCATTGTATTGTTAAAAACAGTATCCCACTCAGCATGCTTTTTTTGTATATTGCACATATGGTCAAACAGGATATTGTGTGCATATAAAGTTGCATGCTGGAGAAATGGTACAAGTATGGTAATAATATGCTATTTAGAATATGGCCATAGAAAAATGTTTGTGTGGCACTATGTTTGGAATGAAATACCATACATACTACTCAACCCTTGTGTTGTGCTGAAAATATTAATCCTGGTGTTCTTGGCCAAAAGCGACTTGGATTCAGTCTTTTTGGCAACTTGTTATTAGTAGGAGGTTTGTTCATTTTGGAACTGATTAGTTATAGGCCTCATTGATCTGAGCTTACGCTAAGACTATTTTTCCTTTATTTTTGAATAAAAAAAATTTGAGATGCATAAACTCAATAAAATCAATCAGTTCCAAAAGGAAATACAAAACCTGTGCTAATTAAAAGAAAGCAAGTTGATAAAAAGATTGAATTGGAAATAATATAACATAATGACAATTTTATTTTAGTTTTAGTCAAATGTGGTAACTACCTTCTTCGGGACAAAGAAAATTTAAATGACCAAAACAAAACATGGGGTTTAAAAAAAGTCATGTCGTTGTCCAATTATGATTATTTAGATTTTTATCCAGTTTTTGCATTTTTAAAAACGAGCCTATTTGATATTTAAGAAATATATCATTTATATTAGCCTAATCATTTTTTATTGGAGTCAAATGAAAGGTGATGTTATATTAAGAAAAATTACATTATTATACATAAAACTTACAACCTTTCAGCTAAAATCTAGCCTTAGCAAATTAGCCTAAATACAAAAAAAAAAAGCACCAAGTTGCACCACATCACAAGATTTTTAAATTCTATCGATTTTGTGAAACAAAATGTCCTAGCATTTGGTCAAAATCAAATCAAGCGCATTGTGATAAACAACATTCCTATTGTATACCACAGCCTATATTTTGTGAAATTTGCATACTTTGCGCAGTTTACATGGTATATACTATGAGAATAGTAATAGTACTATGCTAAAATGCTATTCTGAATATATCCACGGAAATGAAACGTGTGTTTGTGAGAGAAACGAAGCAATCAGGGTGTGAAGATTCAAATAGATGGATTCCATAAAATTCCCCATTCACCACGTCCTCCCTGTTCTCAGTTGAAACCCTGCATGGGCTCTCCCCTCTCCTTCAATTTTGCATTTTTTTTTTTTTTACAGTGCTGCAGCATTTGCTGATTGATGAGGGGGTGCAATTGGACTCATCCATCATGACTTGGCCAGGTTAGGTATCTTTCTCTCACTCACCCCCTTTCATTCTCTCTCCTGCTTACAGCCACACGTCTTGATTGAACCACGGAAGAAGCGGATGTCAAACTTTTCGCATCTTGTCTGTTCGCCTGCTACATCCCGGCATCTATCTCCAGAGCTACAGCTCAAAAATGAAATCTCTGAACCTAGAGCAAGGCATCTTCCTTCCTTTCATCAGCTTTTCACTCTTGCGCTCTGAGGAGAATTAGTAGTATACCGTGCTATCGGATTCTGTAGGCTTGCTGGAGTAATGCGGCAACTCATCTGACTTCATTAATAAAACACAAGCTGAACGAATTCATCCATAAATCCTCCATAAAACCATTCACACATTAATCGTTGAATTACGTAATAATAGTTTTTGCGAATGATTCACGGAGAAATTCATTCTGCTCGTGTTTCATGAATGAGGCGCAGTGGGAGATATGAGGGTTGCTGCCTTACTCTGCTTTGACTTATTAATGTGAATTTTAATAATTCACATTATTCAAAGACAAAGTAGATGTTTAGATGCACAGCAGCCTAAAAATACTATGTACTATTTTTAAATTCTATAACAAAGTTTTAATAAGCCATGTTCAGGACACACCCGGAGAGATGCAAAACATTTTTAACATTTATTCTTGGTCTTTTTGTGCATAATTCATAAGTGCATATTCTAAAAAGTGTTTGTCTTCGTAGTCATTCATCAAATGTATTAATTATCTTCCATTTTAGCTTATATAAGGTTGCAGATGATTACAATTATCTAATATTCAGTTGTATATAAAATATTGTTTTAGACTACAATAACATTTTAATTGTTAATCCCGTTTAATATAATTTATTGTTGGTAAATGTTGAGATAATGTATATTAGTATACTGTAAATCTATAATTATTATTTGTTAATATATATATATATATATATATATATATATATATTTTATATATCTCATTGAGATATTGAGCAATAATTTGGCCTAAACCTCCATGTCTAAGGTTAGAAAGCCTCCCTTTGGCATTGAACAATTCCTGATGGATAAAATCCTGCAAGCTATGCCAAAATATATTGGCTCTCACATGTTGTAAACAATTGCAACATGCCAAGTTTGACAATGCCAAAGTCAGATAAGATCTAAGAGTTAGTTTGCAGCAATTAACTACAAGTCATCACCAAATCTATTTATAAATGCATGTAATTGATCTTATTGTAATTCTGCTGATTGTAATTTTTTATCAAAATATCCCAACTTGACTTTTTTTACTCTTAAACCCCATCCCTTCTTATAATTTACTCCAAGCTCGCATTCAATATGCATTCATCCAGTCAACCAATGGACAGAACAAAGTCATACAAGTATTTAGCATTTAAAATAGTAAATACAACACTAAAGAAATGTATTGTACTTTAAATTCTGGTTTGTTGTTCCTCAAACAAAGCTACCGTATGGCTCCTGAAGACTTGGAATGCATTGTAAATGTATGGATAACTTTTGTGATACAGGACTTTTGCATAGGTGAGATGACAGATTTTCTTTTTCTTTTTTTTTTTAAGTGAGCTATTTCTTAATGTGACCAGAATTTATTTCCCATCAGGCAGTAATGGAATACTGACAACAGAATTTGTACAGACAAGTCTATCCCAGTGTGCAGTACCTGTCAAACGTGTAAACATTATTTAAAAGCTTGGCAGTATGATATATCATTCTTTTCCTGCATTAAACAGATACTGTCCATCAAACCATGGTCCATGTGGCAACCGCATGACCCTCTACATCAACCTAAAGCAACAGGAAGACAAGGGCGTGATATATACAAGAGGTCGAGATGGAGAACACCACCATAATAAAGGCGCACGAAAACAGGATACAGGAGCGCTCCTAGAAAAAGATGACCCAGCTCCCCCTTCCATGCCTGACGTTCAAAAAGCCAACGGCATTATGGGATATATGGGCCAGACAACGTGAAAAAACGTAGCCTCGTTTTCTCATTCCCATCACCTGCTGCTGTCTCAGGAGGAAAGAGGTGCTGGTTTTTACCCCCGCGTGATGAATGACCATCGCTCTCAATTTCTGCCCGCGCATCACCTCTCAGTCACTTGGCGTCAGACCATCATGCGGCTGGCAACGAAGACACCTGGGGCGGCAATAGACGGAGAGGTGTGAGCCGAAAGGAGGATGGCTTGGTCAATAAATTAATCTGTCACTTTATTCTCCTCATTTCTCTTTTTCGTTTTTGCACCTTCAGGGACGAGAGGAATGAATACATAACGGGCAAAAAGGGCAGGCGGTGTGATCAGAATTTGACAGCACAGAGGAGACCACTGATGCCCCAGAGATCCCCACGGATGACTCTTGCCTCTTCCAGGTTTTAAGGTCAAAAACAAGGGGGGCACTGCAGATTTGCATATATTCACATGTCACAGTCCTAATCCATGAGCTAGCCTAGACATATGAAGGTGTGCTTAACATTTACCCAACATGTTCGACAACCTTGTTGTTCCTGGAATGACAGTGGGTTGAGTTCAGGGGCCTGAACTAATTCTATCAACCTGCGCTTGCAAATATAAGTAGCATTATTACTATTACTAATAAAGTTACAGATTTTTAAAATTCCAGGATGTTTTCATTAACTGTTCCTTGACGGTGGAGTGATCTTCCTAACCATATCTGGAGTTTCACTTATAGTATTCAAGAAACAACTACAAACCCATCTCTTCCATGAGCACTCAAGTACATCCTGCAAAACACTTTCTTGTTTTGTTTTGACTATTATTATATTCCTTCTTCTAGTTTGTAATATTTTGGGTTGCGTTTCCCAAAAGCAACTATGGTCTCAAGTTCCATCATTACCAAAAGAGTTTAATGGAACTTGCATACTTTGTCAGTGAAAGAGTCACTCAAAAAGAAATGAAGGTTTTTGAGGAAAACATAACAGGAATTGTTTGTCCATATAATGGACGTCAATGGTGGCCAAGGGATTGAAGGTCCAAACCACTCCAAAGTGCTCTACACGATCCCAGCCAAGGAACAAGGGCCTTATCTTTAAAAAAGTTTGCCACGCATGGTTAGCTATTCGTCTGTGTACTTCATTTCGAAAAGTTAGGGAAGGGCAAAAAACTCCATCTCATTTTCTCCTCCAGCATCACAGATGTCCAGCATCATTGTTTTATTTTTTTGTTTGACTTTCTTTGCACGTTTGCTTTGTAAACACCAAGCAGTTATTTCTGCCCATGCTCAAGTGCTCGATTACATAATGCATGAGGTTGAGCTAGTGCAAGATGAGCATTTGTGGTTAAAAAGTATATAGATTTGTATTTTCCTTAGAAAATGACTGATTGTTTCGCTATTATAAGACCTTTATCTCTCAGCTAGTTCCTTTGAAGTTGCACTGAAACTGCAGTTGTGACCTTCAACACATTGGCCACCATTAAAGTCCACTATATGGAGAATATCTTAGAACTTTTTTCTTTAAAAACCTTCATTTCTTTTCGAATGAAGAAAGAAATATATATCTTGGATTACATCATCAGGAAATTATAATTCTGGTAGTAAACTGCTCATTTAAATATTTAAAGTTGGTGCGTAAGGCCTAAAACAAACTCTATGCAAGTATGTGAAAATATGTTGACAATTTTCAATTCGGTCATTTTCAAGATGGCGGCACGATAGCAGCTTATGTGTGTCTTTGTTTAAGTGCGTCTTTGTCTTTATTTTCTTCTGGAGTCCCGTTTTGGGTTTTGTCTTAAGCGCCAATTGGGCAGTCTTACGGAGTTGTCCAGGGCTACAACGTGCGCTGACTGGGTCAGCTTGCTGTGTCTTTGTGTGTACAACGGATCTGATGCTGGTTTCTGTTCAGAGGCCGTAGAGCTCGTCTCCGGTGGTGTGTTTGCGATCAGTAAAGTTAGAAGAAATGGTGGACTTCCTTATCTGAGTGCTTGATCTTACATTCGAGTTGGCCCATCGTTGGATTTCGATCTTGCGTTTCAAAGGATTTACCAGAGCGACTACACCTTTTCATCCGGGGTTGCTGTGCAAATGTGCGCTAATCAATATTCACGCTGGGTGTGAGGCGGTGGATGCATATTTTTGGACATAAATCCCAGGTGACTGTATTGCCTCCTTCTTCCCTTCTGCTGCCGGTTTCTTCAGTCTCTCTGTTCGCTGGATATGTCTTTCAAAATGATTTCAAAACTCATGATTGTGTTGATCTTCATTGTTTGTTTCGCGTGCACGCCGCTGTTATGTAAGCCTTGTTGCTTACAACAATGTTCATTTTCTGTGAACTTTTATGATTTTCCATCAAGTCGGCAACTCGCGACAAACTTTACCACTGATCAACTTTTAAATGTATTAATAATTGATCATATAAGGATTGTCTTCCCACAAAACTTGCTGGTGTTTGAATCAGTTATGTTATATGGTTGCCCAAGGACTTTTTCCCATCACAAATCTTCTGTTAATGTTAAAAAGTCTCTTTCCCGAACACTGATTTTATTGCTTTTATTAGTTTCTGGCAATATTAATGTAAACCCGGGTCCTTTGTCTAATTCAGTAAATTTACACCATCTCTCTACACCTACTGAATTTGCTAATAGGCATGGAATTGGTTTTTTACATATCAATGTTAGAAGTTTATTACCTAAATTGGATTTATTGAAAACATGGTTTATGTCTGCTAACCCAGATATTGTTGTGATTTCTGAAACTTGGCTTAAATCATCTGTACCTGATGATGTTATTTGTGTTGGTGGTTATAATGTTTATAGAATAGATCGAAAAGGGCGTGCAGGTGGTGTAGCT
>JAUMHE010000079.1:4628079-4657218 GCA_032359235.1 Enteromius mattozi
GGCTTCAGTTAAGGGGAAAAAGGAGTTTTCCCATAGCGTCTTATCAGACGCAGTACGAGTGAAATGTCGAAAGGGAACTACTTGTCTACACTGGCATTTTCACCGTGTTTCAGAAGCAATCTCCATCCACACTACACAACCAAAAACAAAACCATTCATCCACACTGGTCATGCTCTTAAACATGTCAACAGCAAGTTGGTTGCTAGTCACTGGCAGGTACAACAATGAGCATGATGTTATTGTTTACACAGTCAACAAGCATATGCAGAGCAAATGCGGGCAGCCACACCATGGTTTTTATAAGTCTCCATTTTGATCTGTTTACAATGAAACGCAACCCCAGAGTTTTCAAACTATAATGAGTCTGCAGTGTTTTCGAAAGTCTTCCTTGAAAAGTGTAAACAACAGGCGTAACTGAAGCAACGGTTATGCATTCTAAAACAAAACACACTAGTGTAAACGTAGCCTAATACCCCATACGTTAATGGTCATGTGACGTGTTTTAAGTTGTGTAGATCATAGCAGAAACACTAGTGTGAACGGGGATAATAATGTACTCTGAAAATTTTAGAGCATTTCTGGGTGGATCTCAGGGTGTTTCTATGTGTTTGCTAATGTGATTAGAGTGGTTTTACTTGCAGTATGGTTTACTATGCATAATATTGTGGGTGGTTGCTAAGGTGTTGCTATGCAGTTGTTAATGTGTTCTGAATATAACATAACACTATTATGTTGTTCCTAGGGTGTTGTTGGTGGTTGTCAAGGCGTTGCTATGCACTGATGCAAAAGTGTTTAGTGCATTACTAACAAGACTGTTTTATTCAGTAATTTATATTTGTATATTAAAGCTACATTCTGTTGAGTTGTAAAGAGTTGATGGCTATTTTATAAAATGGAAATTAAAATGTAAGGAACTTTGACATCATTAAACATAAGCTTTAGATAAAATGCTAGAAAACTGTAGACTGTGGCTTCTTTTTGGTTCTTAATGAACTTCTTTCTCCCTCTCCCAAGCACTAGGGATAGCTTGTTTCCTCTAAAGACCACCATATGCATTAATTATGGATGTGACAGAATATCTCTAAGGACTTTTCTGATAAACATTGATTACATACAACAGCAAACACGGAAACACGAGGGACTGCAATAAACAATACATCAGTGGATGAATATGCAACAAAGAAGCAGCTATTTCTGTTTATGGGAAAAACAGAATTATCTAATGTATCTTTCAAAGCTAACATGAAAAAATTAAGATTAGAACTAAGACTCGATTTAAGATTTAATTAAGGCAAGACTCGTTCAAACGGAAGCTGTATCTCCTGGTACTTTGTTTGAGGCGCTTCGTTAAGAATAAGAGACTTAGCACAGGCGTTTAGCGCTAGATCTGTATCAAAGTGAGGTTTCATGAAGTACGTGTTGCTGAATTTTTAAAGGTTTGGAGAAAGCCTTGGAAAAAAAGTCTGCAGGGCTTCCTTTGATCTGTTCCTACACCCTCCTGATATTTATAGTGCATATCAGCTCAGGGTCAACCTTTGTGTAAACTTCTTTAATAAATTAATTTACATTATATTAGGTCTGATTATTCACTCTTTAAAATTCTTAAAGCTCGTTTGAAAATCAAGCCGGTAATGAGATTCCAATAGAGCATTTAATCTGCATTTCAGACTCTTTGCTATGAAATAAGAAAATACTGTTTTTTAATATTCATTATATTTTTCACTCTTAAGTACAGAGGGAGAGAGATAAAGAGGCCTCATTTTGATCTGAAAAGGTTTTATAATCCTTGATATGTGAAGTTGATGTATCTGTAAAGATCATTTTCTCATTTCATATTCTCTATTTTATGTTCACTTTTTGGACAAAAATTGGGAGTTTGTCACATTAATGTATGCAACATTGCCGTGAATAAATCTGCATGTTTTGAGCTCAGGAGATTTTGGAAACATAACTGAGAATCTCATCAATTATCAGCTTTACCTCTAATAAAAATAAAATAAATAATAAATAATAATAAAAATAAAAAATAATAATAGTAAAAAAGTGTATTCATTTAAAAAAAAAAAAAAAAAGATAAGTGTATCTTTTCCTTACAGTCAAGGGCTAATATATTCTTTTGCATTTGTCTTTATCTGTCTTTATTTTTATTTTATTTTATTTGTTTTGCCAGAAAGGAAATAGATAAATGTACTAATAAAATATGTATATATATTATTGTTATTATATATATAATTATTGTACAAAATTACAATAATAAATATATAAATATAACAATGATTTAATCGTTAATATAATGTTAAATGATATATTTCTAATAATATAAATATCATAACAATAGTAAATATAATTATTAAAAACTATATAAAAATACTGCAAAAAATTTAATAATATAAAATATAATAATGTGAATATATAAATAATGTATTTAGAATATTATAGATTATAAATAATATTACAATAATCAATTAGATTATTATAGTTAAAGTTTATTTGTGTGTGTGTAGTTTTATTAAAAAAAAAAAAAAATAGAAACACACAGCCTTTATTCCCTGAGAAGTGTCTCCTGTCAGCATTGCTCTGTATCTACATTGGCAGATGCCACAACTCTCCATTTCTGCCAACCAGTAAACCCCTCCTCCTAAGCCCAGGATTTTGGGTAACTACTGGGATCAAATTTGGTCAGCATCGACCGCGTTCCTGCTCTCTTCTTCAAAGCCAAATGCTTGTGTGTCCTTTTGCGACTGTGTCTTTTTTTATTTTGTCTGAAAGACTCTTTGATGGTCTTTAATACATTTAAGGGTCCCTCCGCTCGAAAAGACGGCAGAAAGAAAAGAAAAAGAGAGTGAAAAGATAACAAAATAAACCATCTTTCCTAAGAAACCAGGTCCCCGAGGAGAATACAACCTCGACTCCATCTAGCCACACGTCTGATTGTCCTTTATGTGTGTGTGTGTGTGTGTAGATGTCTATTCTGTGGCATCCCACAGTCACCCTAGAGAGTGGTGCAAATGGACACGGTGCTGTTGAGATGTTTATCTTGTGGATGGCAGGGGCTGAGAGATCTCACACAGACCCACTGCAGTAGCTACTGTAAGGATTACAATCCCCGAACAAAGATACAAAAAAATATCTGTGGCCAATTTTGAGCTTTTCATTATTTATTAGATACTAATTATTCATTAGCTTGTGAGTTATATTTCGTGGCGGAAACAGGAATGTGTGAATTCAACTTGTTAAAATTCAATTTCGACTTGCAAAAAATGCCTTCCGCAAAGGGAAATGAAAAACACTGGGGGTAAATGACTGTTAGAACTGGATATATTTTTGAAACGTGTCGTAATATATTCGTTTATGTAATATATTTTTAGGTTTAGTGGTGAAGAAGTTATATATACAGCATATGTGTGTGTTTTGAAAGTACTATATGCTTACTTATTTCTATATATAAAAAATAAAAACTAGTAAAAACAGTGACATTGTAAAATATAATTACATTTTAAAGGAATGAAGGAACTTTTTTCTATTATTCTCTATTATTTATATTATGTTGAAAACTGTATTTGCTGCTTGATGCTTTTTCAGAAACCACCATTCAAATGTCTGAGCTTGTAAGTATGATTTAAAAACAAAGAAAAAAATAATTACTTTTAATTAAAACTTCGGCAAGGACACATTAACTTTTATAATGTTACGAAATATTTCTATTTTTAAAAAGTTGTTTGAATTGTCTGTTCATCATAGAAAAAAGTTTTTGAATGTAAATGGACTTATTTTAATTGTAAAGAAATGCAGATATAATGAACAGGTTATACTCACAATAGACTTTACTTTGGCTCACGGATAAATCGCAAACTATTTTAAATTGGGTCACGGTACGGTCTGACTCCAGGGACTGTGTTATTGCTACAGGCGTTTCTGACCTCGACCAATCTGACTTACACAAGAACAATAAAGCCGAGCAGCAGAACAGCACAACAGAGAAACTCCTGTTATAAATAAATGTCAAAACTTTTGAGGAAACCATTTATAAACCTGTCATCAATCTCCTTCCAAGGTGCTCTGAACTCAGTAATGAAAACGATAAGGAAGCTATTCTGATACAGCACATGTAAGGCTAAAATTGAACAAGGGGTCACATCACAGATGCTTTTATGTGGGTGTGTGTGTGGGTTGTTAACGTGATTCCGATTTTCACCCGTTTGAACAAAACTGCAACACATTTTAACACCTGCTTTCACAATCAGAGAAATAAGTCACCAAAAATGTAAATGTACTCACCCTAAGGCCATCCAGGATGTAGATGAGTTTGTTTCATCAGAACATATTTGGAGAAATGCAGAATTACATCACTTGATCACCAATGGATCCTCTGAAGTGAATGGGTGCCGTCAGATTGAGAGTCCAAACAGCTGATAAAACCATCACAATAATCCACAAGAAATCCACACCACCCTGGTCCATCAATTAACATCTAGTGATGTTATTATTAGTTCCATGTTCATAAGACAAAATTCATCATTAAGACATTTCAGCTTTAAACTGTGGCAAAAATCCATAATAATGCTTCCTCCAGTGAAAACGTCCATCCGCTGTTGTCTTTCACATCAAAATCCACAAACATAATTGTTCAAAACTGTTTTAGCTTGTAAACAATATTTGATCTGTACTCTCTTCATTCAAATAAAACAGTCTTTTCACAAATCTGACCTTTTTTCTCGCAATTGCAAGTTTACATCTCACAATTTTGACTTTTTTTTCTCAGAATTGTAAGAAATAAACTAACAATTGTGAGTCAGAATTGCATGATATAAACTAAAAAAGATTTACAGTTGCGAGATATAAAATAAGAGTTGCGCGATTTAAACTCAGAATTGTGAGATATAAAGTCAGAATTGTGAATTATAAAGTTAGAATTGTGAGATAAAGATGTAAACGTTTTTTTCTTGCACTTGCAACTTTATGTCTTACTTTTTTTCTCAGAACTTTGTGATATAAACTCGCAATTGCAAGTTGTAAAGTCAGAATTGTGACTTTATATCTTGGAATTCTGACTTTATAACTCACAATTGTGTGATATAAAGTCAAAATTCTGACTTTTTCTCAGAATTTTTAGATATAAATTGCGAGTTATAAAGTCCAATTTTCAATGAAAAAAAAAGACTGATATATTCTCAGAATTCTGACTTTATAACTCCCAATTCTGACTTTATATCTCGCAGTTCTGACTTTATAATCGCAATTGCGAGTTTATATCTCACAATTCTGACAGAAAAAGTCAGAATTGTGAGATAAAAAGTCACAATAACCTTTTTTTTTTTCAGTGGCGGAAATGGGCTTCCATAGAATTCAGAGATATACTTTAGAATTGTGAGTTTATATCTCACAATTTTGACTTTTTAACTTGCAAGTTTATATCTTGCAATTCTGAATTTACAATTCACAATTGAGAAACAAAGTCAGAATTGTGAGTTTGTATCATGCAATTTTTTTCAGTGGCATAAAAGGGCTTCCATATTGTTTAGTACAAACATGCAGGAAGTGGATTACTTACATTACTCGTGGATTATTATCATGTTTTTATCAGTTGTTTAGACTCACTTGTTATGACGGTACGCATTCACTCCAGAGGATCCATTGGTGAGCAAGTGCTGTAATGCAAAATGTCTCCAAATCTATTTCAATGAACAAACAAACTCATCTGCATCTAACTGCCTGAGGTTGAATACATTTTCAACATATTTTTTTCCTGTGAACTATTCCTTTAAAATTAAATGCAGCAAAACTGAAATGTTGTAAACAAAAGAGCTCAGATTTCATATATGAATGCAGTGACACATAATTCAAACCCTAAAGGCAAGAAAATGCTCCTTTTAGGATAAAAACTGCAAGCACTTGCATGCTAAGACAGTTCTGGTTGAAATCACAGCATTATAAGACTGACCTTTCATTCGGAGGTCAAACTCGCCACTGAAATCCTGGCTCACCAGCTTTAGAGACAATCACATCTACACTGTGGGGTTAACCAGATTCAGCGTCCAAAATAACAGCGCACTTGTTTGTCGAGCAAGCTGTAAACAAATATTCCACTCCGAGACAGCACGGTTATATCAGAAACAGAAAAGCATAATGAATTCAGAGAAGAGCCACTCGTGGAATGCAGAAAACATCATTTCGGCACAAGAGCTTCCCATTTCCATCTGTCCTGTGGGTCTGCTCAAGCACACGTTGGATATGAAGAGAAATTTGTTGTGACGTTTTGGAGTATTGGCCCTTGTTGTGCAGCTCGGTGTGACAGATAATTTTCTGTCATTATTTTGAACCTTCAGCTACAATTCTTTTTAAAGCAACACAGCAGAATCTGGTGTAGGAAGAGATGTATCAGTGTTTAGGAGAAGAGAACAAATAGGATAAAATAATGCTGTTTATCTGCATGGGGTGCTGATGCGAAACAATGGGCAAAATGGTCTACTGAATACACGTTTACTTAGACCAACAAATAAAAAGGTAGCACTTTTGATTAATTTGTCAGCATATCTAGTATTTTTGATCAGTTTACAGGCTCAAGATCACATAAACAATTTAAATTATGGAAATCATGGCACTTACTGTATATGTGGGCTCCAAGGGGCCTCCTGGAGAGCCAGGTAATCTGTAAAAATAATATAAACCAATCAGATTATTAATTGAAAATAATCATATATATTATTATATAAATGTAATATTTTATATATATATATATATATATATAGAGAGAGAGAGAGAGAGAGAGAGAGAGAGAGAATTTCTATATTTTTGGACCCTTTTGTACTGTACATATGTATATTTGTATTTTTTTATTAATAGTTTACAAGTATTATTTTAAGTTGTATTAAAATAGAAATTAATTAATTTAAAGGTATTTAAATCAAGGAAATCTTTAAGGATGCCAAAAATGTTTGACAACAGCATCACAGTCATTTCCTATAATTAATGCCAGAAAAGCAGCTTTTTTTCTTCCAGGTTTTTGGCAGCAAAATTCCTATCAGAATAAAAAATAAAAAAAGAACATGTATTATTACATTGTATGCATATGGTATATACATTTTCCGAGATATATACCTATATAATTTTCAGGCTTTCAATGTTTTTGGACCCTACTATACTGTGTACGTACACAAATAATTACATTTAAATGCAAATAGATGCAACCTCTTACAATTAAATAATTAAACAATTTAAATTAAGAAAATTTTGTGCAGATATATTCATTGAAATGCTGCCAAAAAATATCTTAAAATCTCTATTGTAGTCATTTCTTTCAACTAATTCCAAAGAAGTATGTCTTTTTTTTCCAGATCTCTGTTCCAGAATCCCCACTGGAAGTCTTCATAGAGGGTGAAGACCCCACCAGAGGTTCTTACTGCTTTGCAATTGGTGTGGTTCTCTGGGGGATGCTGGGATAGTTGGGGGAATAATTGGATGGTGCTTAAGAGTGGGCTCTAAGGGCCCTGCTGGAGAGCAAGGTAATTTGTAAAAATTAATATAAACAATTCCATAAATGTAGACAATTTAAATTAAGAAAATCTTGTGCAAATGTATTAATTTAAATTCTGCCGAAAGATATCTTGAAATATATATTGCAATAATTTATTTTATCTAATTCGAAAGAAATATGTATTTCTTTTTTTTTTTCGGATCTCTGTTCTCGAATCCCCATCGGAAGTCTTCATGGAGGGTGAAGACCCCACCAGCGGTTCTTGTTGCTTTGCAATTGGTGCAGTTCTCTGGGGGATGCTGGGATAGCTGGGGGAATAATCGTATGGTGCTTAAGTGTGGGCACTAAGGGCCCTGCTGGAGAGCTGGGTAATTTGTAAAAATGACTATAAAACAATCCTAGAATAATATAAACACATGTCCACATCCCATTTTACCTCTTCAGATGTTTTCCAGGACATTCCTACTTTCTCCAAAACGCACATAATATACGATAAGGTGAAAGGCCTAATGAATCACTGGCCCATAAGTAATACTCCAATTAAAATGACTTCCTTTCCGCCTCCCCGTGAGCAAGGGCAGGTGCTAATGCAAGACGGCCCGCTCTCATGGAGGTCACTCACAGGCTGCTATAGGTTGCGGTAGGACATCTGTTCTCACTGCTGGGGTCTATGAGCTCCTGGGGTTACCTTTTCTTTCTTACACGCTTACAGACATATATATGCACACACACACTCCCCTCCTTCCATCAGGGTGGTCACTGGAGTCAGCCGGTGTAAGTGAGTTAGGAATATTTGCAGGTGAGCTAATTATTCTTGTGCTGTCATGTTTCCAGCCGAGCGTGCAGGACTAACCCCGATATAATCCCCTGAACACAATCAGCCTTTATTTAATTTTGCTTCTCATATCATGTGCATCCATGCAGCCCCAAGAAAGCATCTCCGCCTGCTTCTGAGACCCCTTCCATTTCTCTTCCCATTTAAACGATGAACATCATAAAGAGACAGAGATGGGGAAGAAAGAGGAAAAGATTGCCGCATGAAAATCATAGGGTCATTCTATGAAATGGGGTATTTATAGTATTTTTCTGTGCAATGTTAAACAGGTTTACATTTATGGAATATGCAATTGTTTTAGGAGGTGGAAATATGAGGATTACAGTGTTTTATTTCCTTTTTTTTTTCATAAAATATACATACTGTATATATTGACATGCTAACTCAACTTAAATCAGCTACTAAGCTGAAATTACTTTATAGCTGTCAGGATACTCAAACTCAACCAACACCTTTACAATGTGTGAACCAAGCAATCAGCAGTGATAGTTGGCAATATGAAAATGATAATGTATATCAAATCAGCAAGGTTTTGCACTCTGATGCAGAAGGTATGTACACAAGTAGACATAAACAATCAGTCAGTGATTGGCAAGCGCTCACAGTGAGGTATTCCAGTTATGTTGCATCTTGAGGCATCTATATAATCAAAGAAGTGTTTATCCATGATAGTGGATGCCATTAAAACGCCTTCTGTCTGCATCTCTCGCTCAATACGCACACACACGCAGCCTATATAAGAAATATACAGTCACTCAATCCCATCACTCTCTCTCTCTCTCTCTCTCTCTGCATTTTCCTCGCTCTCTTTCAAGTGTTCTCAAAGCTGCCTTGAATCCCTAATGATGGAAAGAAAATGAAAAATCTGGATGGTAGGGAAATGAATGTATGTTAATCATTGCTCATTTCAAATGAGATCCTCCTGAGCTCATGATGATATAATTTTTCAAATGGTATTTATGTATCGATAGATAGAACAGCAGATATACAGTACATAGTTTTTGAAAACAAAGATGTTTCTACTAGTGCTGTCAAACGAATAATCACGATTTATCATATCCAAAATAAGCTATCTATCTGTCTGTCTGTCTATGTGTCTGTCTGTCTTTCTAACGCAGTCAGTGTTTCATAAACTTGCTCACATTGTACTTCAGTTTCATCTTTACAAAATTTATTTTGCTAGTTTTTACTCCATAATATCAAACCATTCAGCCCCTGAATCTTGTTTAACTTTAATTGTAGGGCCTTGTTAATTAAACGCAAATTTGTGTGTATTTTTAGATAACCGGAAAAGCTTCGTAATGTAATGTAGTGTCATATATTTGTGGTTTTATGTTCCAGAAGCAGCAGACTGAATACCGAGCCGAGCTCCCAAATTCTACCCTGGTGTCCAATCCAGTGACCTCATGGGACATTACCTTCTGTGAGATGCTAAAAGACTGGTCATAGTCAGACCACACAGCTGGGTAAACAAACACACACACACACACACAGAGAGAGAGAGCGCCTCATTTGCTCAACTCAGCCAAAGCAATCACCCCAAGGCACTCATCTTTCACTCCAGAAATACTGTGGACACTTATTTTTATCATGTTTTATTTATTTATTTTATGCTTTATTGCATTGTCAAATAAATCCAGTGACTTTATCATATTGCGTCCACCCTCCACCTCAACACATTTCTCATTCCCACAGCTCAGATTAGGGAACTTGCGTTGGCACGGCACAACACTGCCATTTATCGGTAGCATTCAGTATGGCAGTCTGTGATTGGTCAATACTTAAAAGACCTTCAAACAAACTAGTATTTGACTGTTCGGATTTGTATATTGCGTATAAATATGAAGGTGATTTTCAGGCTGCCTAATGTAAACATACTTGAGATGAAGACGGTATTCTTTATTGTGTGCATATTATATTTATCATCTTTCAGGGTCTTGCTGCGCGACCATTGATCTGTTAATTAAAACACGGATGTGAAGGCCTCTGTATTGACGGTTTGTGCTCGGTAATGAGAATACCTGCGGGACATCTAAATCAATGGAAGTCACAAGGGACAATGCCAAGCAGTTGTTTACAGGCATCCTCGAGTTGTGGACCTCCGATTTTACCTGGAGGAGAAGGTAACGCAAAACATGTAACTAATAAACTAAAATATAACTAATTTAATTAATTAAAAAATATATATGCAATAAATAATTAATTATATTTTTTTCCCAAAACATTGAGCCATAAATCATCCTACTATAACTAACACAAAAGATTTGTGGATAAACAAAACAGATGTTGAGTCGATGATGGAATATTATGGAATTATATTAAACATCTGCTCCCACTTTATATTAAGTAGCCTTTTACATTGCACTTATACACTGTACACTGCTGACCATCTCTTACTCCTTAACCCACACTTAAACCTACCCAAACCAGCTAACCTTACCTGTATCCCACCTCAATAGCAGCAAAAGTGTTTCGCAACACATGAACACAAGAAGTACATTGATGTAAAATTTACATTGATTAATTTATCTATTTTGTTTTAAGTAATAGTAGTTAAGGCCACTTAAAGGAATATTTCACAAAAAAAAAAAAAAAAATCACGCCATAATCTACTCACCCCCAAGCCACCCTTGGTGTATATGACTTTCTTCTTTCAGACGAACACAGAGTTTTTGAAAAATCTATCCTGGCTCTTCCAAGATTGGTAATGCTGGTGGATGGTGGCCATGATTTGAAAGCTGCTTGAATTGGATATATCCACAAGTACTGCATCGTAAAACTAACCTATTCACCTAAAGGGGGTTATCACATGTCCTCTGAAGCAGATTGATGGGTTTTTGCAACAAAAATGTTTCTATTTTTAAAATTATAATGTAAATCACTGACTTCCGACAATGGCTGTATGCGTGCAGATAAATAGATAGATAGATAGATAGATATTGTGTAGATGATTTTTGAATTTTTTTTACATTTTTTGAATTATTGAATTTTATTGATTTTTAATGTACATAACTATGACAGTACAGATAGATAAATAGATAGATAGACAGACAGATAGATGTGTTAATGATATGATTATGCAGTCAGTGTTTCAAAAATTCACACGTTACTTGAATTTCATCTGTTCACAATTTTATTTTGCTAGTTTTCATTCCATAATTCTAACAGTTTGGCCTCTGAAACTTGTTCATCTTTTGTTTAACTTTATAAGGAAACATTCATTGTAGGGCCTTGTTACACACTTATTTGTCAATTGTCCATAATACATTCTTAAGTAAATTGTCGCATTCAGTAGATTTATGTTCGATTTACACAGAAAAAGGCCTTGCTTCATGAATTAAGCCTGTTGTTTGGACATTGACAGTTAGCTTAGGTTATCGTGGAAAAACACATTTAATATACTATTAAAATCTGCTAGTAAACATTCTGGACATTCAATACATCTCTAATAACATACAGAATTGATCTGAAATTCCAAATCATTTATGGATGGTTGTAAACATCGTATTAGATATTTTCAGAAGAATAATTCGCTTTGGTGGGTCTTTTTAAAGCACAGTATGATTTGTCTCAGGCCCCGGAACAATCCGACGTAAGTCAATAGCAGCCTAATAGTCTGAAGCTAATCAGAAAAAACATTTCACAATCAGTCTGGAATTGAAATGGCAAGAGCGCAACACCTGGTCCACATTTCACTCAATGAGATTTATGATGGGGATGCCTAGGCAAAATAGAAACATGCTTTGTAATAAATTATGAACTAGTTTTGAGTCTAGCAAAATAAGCCAAACAAACTGTCGTACAGCCGGCATTCTGTCCAAACAAAACAGTAATGCTAATATGATATGATAAAGAACAAAGCAAACTTTAAAAGGAGGAATGTATTGTAACTCATTAAACTACGAAAACTAAACTCGTTTTATTAAATTCGACTCATTCGTCTTCGTGGTGTTCGAAAAACTCATGGCAACAGACGGTAACCATGGTGATGAAGGTCATGAACTCCTGGAAATCACACTCTGAGTCACCATCGGTATCCAAGCTTTCCATCAAACTGTCCATTGTTGCTTGATCTTTCACATGCTGAGTGAGATAAAAAGAAAAAGCTTAAGAAATAGGAAAATTCGCTAATTCGCAATTTGCTATTCTTTATTCGTAAAGTTTTTTGTAACAAAAACTCAATTCTGATTTAAAGCCTTGACTGTAAATGAATGATTATTTAAGTTTCAAGACAAAAAAAGTTTGTAGTTAAATTATTTCGGTAATTAAAATAGATGAAAATAGGTAATCCAATAAAAATCATACATTTCTGACACAAAAACTTACTTCTGACATAAATATTTGATTGTAAAACAAACATTCTTTAAATTTCAAAACAAAGTGTAGAGTAAAAAAAAAGTTAGAATTTTTTTACTTCTGTGAGGGTTGGGAAAAAAGCTTAAAAATAGCTGCTTGAAAATGCCACTTGGCATTAAAAATATTTGATAAAATTTTTGACACAAAAACTCAATTCTGGCATTAAGCCTTGATTGAAAATCAAACATTCTACAAGTGTAGAGTAAAAAAATATATATAATAAAAAGTTTTAAGTTTAATTAAGTCATTAAAATAGATAAAAATGAATAATTTACTTAAAAAATATGTAATCATCTTTTTTTCTAACACAAAAGCTCAGTTCTGACATAAAGATTTGATTGTTAAACAAACATTCTTTAAATTTTAAAATAAATTGTAGAAGTATACTTCTGTGAGAGAGTAAAAAATATGAAAATAGCTAATTCGCTTTAGCATAAACAATATTTAATAACATCTTTGACACAAAAACTAAATTCTGGCATGTAGCCAGATTTAAATTTCAAAACAGAGTGTACAGTAAAAAAGAAAAAAAAAAGTTTGAAGTTTAATCATTTCGGAAAGAGTTCGGAAAAACAAACAAAAGGCTTAAATATGAAAATAGCTAATTCACTCACCATTAAAAATATTTTTAACCAAATTTTTGACCCAAAAACCCAATTCTGACACAAAGCCTTGACTGAAAACCAAGCATTCTGTAAATTTCAAACAAAACTGTAGAGTAAAAAAAGTTTAATTAAAGTTTGAAGATTAATTACCTCGGTAAGAGTCGGAAATTCATTTGTGAGCAGCTCCTTGAGTTCGGTCTTTTTTAATTTGTACTTGTCGCCTTCTTTGGACGAGTATTTGTGGAAGACCTCAATGATGGTTCCCAGGCAGCTCTCTAAGTCTGACATCTTAATGTAGTGCGACGCTCAACGTTTTCTGGAATAATTACAATAAGCACTAAAAATGTGAAAATGTTTGAAAGCAATTTCAAGCTGTTTAACTTTTCCCTCAAATGACTGTAAAAGTTTAAGTGTTGAAGCAATTTTATGGACCATTAACTTTCTTTCTGTCTTTTGCAAACACATTTCTAGTCATTATGTAGTTAGTTTAGCAATTTCATCTGCAGTTCAGAATGCTTGGAGCAAAATAAGCTGTAAAACATTGCAATGATAAAAACTTACTAGACTTACCAGCAGAGAGTTTGTCAGAATGAGGCAATTCAGAGCAGAGGAAGATGGGAGTCCATTTATAGGTCTGAAACGGAGGGGCCTGTAGCTTGGAGATTCGGACCTGTCAATCACCAGAACTGACCAATGAGCTTCTGGCCCTGTTCTCACTCCACTACACACGCATTCAGAGTGAGATACAAAGAGATGAATATGAACACACACTCAGACAGACACACACAAATGTTGGTTTTTGTGATTTATGGGGACTCTCCATAGGTGTAATGGTGTTTATACTGTACAGACTGTATGTGGTATTGCCCTACACTGACCCTACACCTAAACCTACCCCTTACAGGAAACTATGTGCATTTTTAGATTTTCCAAAAAACACCATTTAGTATGTTTTTTAAGCCTTTTGAATTACAGGGACATTGAAAATGTCCTCATAAAACACCTACATATTGTAATACCCATGTCATACCCATGTCATTATGCAAATTTCTGTCCTCATAAACCACATAAACATGCACACACACACTTGTGTAACCAAAATTGATAAATAAACTTTAAAAAATTATATTATTTCTATTAAATTCTAATTCTATTAATTCAAAGCAATTCTCAAAGCAAAGCTTACATGTAAAATTCTCAGCAAAGTTTGTTTTGTTTGTTTGTTTTTGTTAAATCTGGTAAATATTTGTTGTCACTGGGTTTCAGAAACTTGATGCCCAGTATGTTTATTGTTTGTACAAGCCTTTTTTTTTTTCTGTTTTTTTCCCTTTTTTCTTTTTCCAGGGAATCAAAGATGGTCTCCTGTTTCTATACATTGGTCATCTCGTTCTCTTGTTGTAGGTCATAAGGATATATGTTCAGCACTTTTTTCCTTTCTGTTTTCCTTTTGATCTTTTTTGGAAGTTCTGTTGCCCATAAGCACACACAAGTGTTTTGTTGTCAGGCATCTCGGTGGACGACAATAGTGTGTTTGAGAGGAAGTGAGTGGTGTGGCATGTTAATCAGCCGATCCTTTTCTGTTATAGAATTGGCCAGACGTGTGTCCTAAACACCACTGGACTATTAAACAGCTTTGACACCGAGACAAACACACTCAGTGCTTTAATGCAAACTTTAGATTACATTGTCAAGAAACTTTAACCGAATGATAGTTAGGTGAAAGATTAAGTTTTTTTTCCCCCTTTCTTTCAGAATTTTTGTTTGATGTTACAGATGTTTGTTACCATACGCATAATATTGTCTGTTTAAATAATAATAATAATAATAATAATAATTATCATCATATTCATCATAATAATAAAAAAATAATAGCAATAGCAATAATAATAATAATAATAACATGCAATTTGAATGTATTATTATTATTATTATTATTATTAAACAACGTAACATCATTGTGAATATTTTTTATTATTATTATTTAACAACAACCTTGGCTGCATTTTTAATATATTGTTATTATTATTAAACAACTGTAACAGCATTTTACATGTATTATTATTATTATTATTATTATTATTAAACCATTCTAAAAGCATCTTAAATGTATTATTTTTATTATTATTATTATTTTAAATTCTCTATATTATATATTCATTAACTGTTTGAATAACAACAACTGTAATTGTAATCATAATAATAATTATTACATTTTAATTACTTAAAGTGTCTTTTTAACACAGCATTGTTCGAATTAATTTTTTTATTAAAAAATTATATTTTCATAAAAAATAATAATTACTGTTGCATTATAACACATGAAAGAAAACATGAAATTCAAAGTTTGTGTTTTTATTCAATATACAATACAGTAATTACTATTGAAAACATAAATGAGTATGTTTTGTATTATGCACTTTAGCCGGAGTTACAATATTTTGATAAATGTTTATTGAATGCTTGTGTACATTGTTATTGCAGGGTAGTTTACTATGAAAACTATGAATATGCTTACTTATTATAAAGGTATTATAACGATATAATCTAACTAGATATTATACTTACTAAATATTATAGGCCCGGTTTCATAGACAGGGCTTAGCCAGGACTAGGCCATAGTTCATAGACATGCCTTAGAAAAACATTACTGGTGTGCATCTTAAGACAAAACAAAGGCACTGCCATGTTTTAAGATCAGTCAGTGCACGTATTTTTTCAGTTAAAACAGCTCAGATTTACATTTTAGTACAGGACTAGTCTTAAGTCTTGTCTGTGAAACTGGAGGATAATGTATTAAATAATTGCAATAATTACTACTATTGTTCTAAGCCTATATAAACAGTGAAATCTGAATACATGAAGTCATACTCTTTATAAAAATGAAGAGGTGCATGGGAATGCAGTCATGGGGCACTACGATCCTTCACTCTCCCATCCTACTCCACCCTGGCATTTATCCAGCGGGCAGCACGCTTGGCGATTGTCGGACAGGCTTTTTTCCGCCATAATAAATGTGTCTTTGTGGCCTCATACAGGCAGCACAAGCACACTGTTGTTGACAGCAAACACTGCATCTTGTGTGGGCCTCGCTGTCCTGACGGCCTTTCTCAGGGGTCAGATGGATATAACACCCCGTCAACAAATCGATAATCCATCTCTCTGCCTCTCCATACTCATGTGTTGATTTGTTCATCACATTGCTATCTGGGAGCAGCGTTCGCTCGCAATGGACTGACTCAGATGACTGTTCTGTCATGGGCGCTGTTGTTTTGCCGTGATGTGATCTTGATCAGATCCAATGGGTCAGCTTTTGTTGTATTTGGGCACCAAATGTCCCCAAACTGTTGAAATGTACTTTTAATTTAATTTAACAATTTATTTTTTAAATAAAAAAATAATAATAATAATAATGAATATATGAAATAGCCAAAATGAAATTAATTAATAAAATACATAATAAATACAATAAGAATTTAATAAGATGAGACCCTTTAACAAATAAATTATTAAAATTAAAATGAATATTATAAAATTACAAACAATAAATAAAATCTAAAATCCAAAATAAGAAACAATAATTAATAAATTTCAGGACCTTTAGTTTTTGAGCTTAAACTTAATATTAAAAGTAAATAAATAAATAATAATAAACAAAATAAATTATTACAATAATTAAGACAAACATTTTTTAATATTTAATAATTATATTTAATATATATATATTTAATATTTTAATAATAATTTTATATTATTTCTAACATAAAAAAAAAATCTAATTAGTACATTTCAGGCCCTTTAGTTGGTAAACTTAAACTTAATATTATATGAAAACTAACTAACCAAATTACTACAATAATTAAGAAATACGAACTTAAAAATTAAACTACAATAATTCTTATCTTTAACAGGTATAGATAGATAGACCAGCCCAGTCTCACGGCAATTCGCACATATTTTACGAGGTGGCTAATTCGTAGAAATTCGTACGCCCTCGCTCGTATGAATTCATATGATTTTTGACAGTTGCCAATTCATATGTATGTATTGTATGAATGACCTACACCTAACCCCACCCACCCGTCACTGGGTTTTAGACAAATCGTACAAAATCGTACGTGTTTGTATGAATTACCATGAATTTGCCACCTCGTACGAATCCATACAAATTGGTCGTGAGACTGTGTTGGATAGACAGATAGATCAGTGTCTCCACCATTAAATCAAATGTGTGTGTTTGTTTTAGTCTGGCTGTGAATAATCTCCTCTGTACGAAACGGCCGAATAAACGAGCTTTTGTTGGCCGACGGATTGAGGAACCTGTTCTCTCCCTGCTGTTGTGTCAGCCATATGATTGGCTGCCCAGTGCACTCTGGGATACTGGTGGTGGCCTGACAGAGAACTCATTCTGAGCTCCAGCCACGCTCAGGATCACATGCTCTCATTGACTACTGTTGTCTTACTACGGATCTATCATGTTCACCATTTCACTAAATGGAGTGTTTGTATATTTAGAAGAAAAAAAAGATTTTAGTTAAAATTAATTTAGTCTTTTAACGTTCAGCAATTCTTCTTTACTCTTCGTCGTCGAAATATATATTTATTTTTGTTTTTTAATAAAGTAAAAGGTTAAGTAAGTACCTTCATGTGCGTTTTAAACCATTTCTAGCAAGCAATAGGCAATTGTTTTTCTAAAGACTATCTCAGGGCCTTTATATATAGTGAACCAATATGAGTCAATGCAAAATTAAACTGCATATTTGTGCAAGAATACAAAAATAGATTCAGAAATTGTAATTATTGCCACCTCGGCTGGTAAACAATGCTGTTTCTGCGGAGTTTAGGCTGCTTTTCGCAAGGGAAACAGTCAGGAACAGGGATTCACGAAGACAATTACGACCGAATATTTCATCGCTTGACCTTCTGAACGTCGAGGAACGAAATGTGTGTGTTCTGCTCGCGGGTGGTGGATGGGAGAGAAAATGAAGTATGTTTGGCCACATTCACTCGCGTCCGTTTATAGTGTGCGAGGCGCTGAAAGAAAGTCTTTAGGGTATTTTTCAGGTGAACTTTTCTCTCCATACAAATCACCCAGCGAGACTCCCTGGCCTTCCTGTCGCTTTGGCTGTTGTCATGGCGACGAGCCGTTGCCGAGCTGCAGTGGCGGTTTTTCGTTCCCAGCTCGCGCTGTGCCAGAAAGGTTCGCCAGAACGCTGAGTCATCGCCTGGAAACGCGCCACGGTAACGGACGAGGGCAGCTCTCCAGGTGCTAAAGTGTCCTGATTCACTTCAGCTCTGATAAATAAATGTATAAAAAATCATGCGTTTGAATCTGAAAGTATCAAAACTTGACATTTGCTTCAGTCGCGTGGTAGTTCAAAACGTTTATTTCACATACGACCACACGGGGGCATCGCTAGCTGTTCACACATAATCTACACACAAAACGCATCCAGCCTCTTCCAAAACAATCCAAAAGAGTTTTATAACGCGTTGTTGGTGTATTTACGGACTGTTTGGATGTATTTGTGTTACTGTGTTATTTACGCAATTTTTTCCCTCATCTGCAATGTTAGTGCTTAACCACTAGGTGGCGGGATTGCATTTTTTAATAGAGTTTTGATCTGTTTTGCAGGGTCATTAAAAGGAAGCCTCCCTTTCTGTCTGGACACGTATGTTTCTAATCTGTCCCGTGATTCCTACCTGCAGTGTTTCGTCTGGTCTGTTTCCAAAGATAAACCGTCCAGTCAACAGAAGCTATAAGCCACTTATCCCGGTAAAACAAGCTGCCGTGGGGTAGACATGTCTATTATGGTTTAAATCACGTGACTCCCCTAATGCGGGGCAGCGGTGTCGGATAATATCGGAATATTTTTAGCCATATTTTTCTTAGAAGATAAGTAATATAATTAGCATATAAACGTAATATAAAATATTATTATGTTTTATTTTGTTATATTATATATTGTTATTATTATTCTCATTTCGGGAAAAAAGTAAGTAGTATTAAAAGGATTAAATAATTCATATTTAACAATATTAATCAGTTGCGGTAATATTTTCAGAAATATTACTTAGTTGATATTTTAAATACATATTTGTGATATTACCATATTTGGTATTGATTTGATATTATAATAGTTTTACATTGTACTATTATATTTCATATGGTCATATTTTATTATTTATTCATCATATATATATATATATATATATATATATATATATATATATATATATTAATAACAATGCAATCATCTCAACAGTGTCATTTCAACATTTTACCATGTTTCAAATAAAAAAAAGAAACCAGAAAATTACTAAACAATTACTAAACAGTACTACATTTAAATACAAAAGTATATTAAATACTATAAAAATATAAACTGTATTTATTATATAATTGTTATTGTTATTAAAAAAAAAAAAATATATATATATATATATATATATATATATGAACATTAAAAATTACATGTATTATATAAATAGTAAAATATTAAATTATGACCATGTTAAATGTATTCTTTTTATTCATACATCATATATGTCAGCAAAAAAGTGATAATCTCAGTTGTGTAAGAAGTTCAAATGAATCAGCAGGTTTTCTTCAGGAATTACTAGGAAAAACAGTGTTTGTTTTATTAAATGTTTACTTTTATAACACCACAGCATAGTAATGTGCTTTATAAATTGTTAAAATATACAGTAGCAACAACAATAACCAGATTTTTGAAAGTTTAACTGTAGCTAACTATTCAAAACAGTGTAACAAGATACTTCTAAACTACTTATAGCTATTAGCGATTGTATATAGCGTGACAGAATGCTACATCGCTATTGCAGCAGCAGATTTACTCTAAATGAGCTGAGATAAATAGTTTAGCCATTTGTAGCTTAATTGATTAGCTTAAATGTAGTATAATTTGTTTGTTTTGTCATTTACTGCTTTTCTTTTAGCTTGATTAGCTTTTAGCTTAATGAGCTAAACTAGCTTCCCCAACTCTAGCTGATGTTAGCCAGTTTGCAATTCTTGGTTAAATGTAATTTAGCTGACTACGCTGGTGTCTAACGCAGGCTATATTTCACAGACAGGTGGGATGGCATGCTGTTATAAAAATGAAATGAGAAATAGGAAATCACTTGCTAGGTTCACCGTAAAGTTTGGTATGGGCCAGCCGGGTCGATTGGCAGCACAATGGCCGGATCGATATCTGGCCCTGTTGTGCCGCTAAGTGAAGAGAGGTTTGATGTATAGCATAGAATTGGTTTGGCTAGGAATCAGGGCTCATATATTTGTAAAAGACCTTTATTCGAGTCTGTCATCTGCTGTGGTAATTGGAAACGGAAGTAAGACTTAGCGCTCAACTTCCCTGAGATCAACAGGTGAAGCTCAGCATGGTCATGTAAGTTTCACAAAACTGAAATGTTTTACCAAAGACTGACATTTTTGCTGATCCCAACTGGAATGAAGATCAAGCTGTGTAATATTTGGACATCTACCCTCCTAGACATCGTCTCATTATCGTCCCGTAGTAAACAAGCTTTGCAAACTGGCAAAAACAACACAGGCGCGGTAATTAAATTGGATTAAGTGGATTATGCGGCCCTTGCGATCAATTGGCTGCCTGTTGCGGTTTGGCACCCGAAAAAACGCTCGGCTTTCCCTCACCTTGCCATGTCAGCCCACACGAAGATGCGCACACACACACACACACACAAACACACACACACTTTTACGAGAAAATGTTTCAATGTTTTATAACCTTCTCGGGTTGATGATCATAATTTTTTGAAAAGTAAATTTGTAATCTGTAATATTATAAATATAAATATAATGACGTATATGTATATGTAATTATGACTAATATATTTGTTAATACTATTGTTATTTTAAAAAGCAGTTAATAAAAACTTTATTATTATTGCTAATAAAATAACAAAATAATATATTTATATTTATTTATTTATAATTATACTACAATAATAATTGTTTTATCAATAATGTTGTGTATTAATATAAGATATGTAATAATCATCACTATTAACAAAATAAATTAATTTAAATGTATTATTATTTTGATTAATAATATTAAAATAACAAAATCAATACTACAATATTAATACACAATAATAATTATGATTTTTATTGTATTATTATTATTATTTAAAAGTACAAAGTAATAGTAGTTCAGAATATTATTATTATTATTATATTGCTTATAAAATATCAAAATAATAATAAAATAATATGCATTATAATTATACAATAATGATTATTATAATAATTGTATTAGCATTTTTTAAATATGAATATATAAATTAATAAATATTAATGATCACTATTAACAAAAAATACATTCATATAAAATGTATTATTATTATTATTACAAAAATTAAATATTAATAAAATAAGTATTAGTATGATTATGATTAATTGTAATTATAGATCTAATAATAGTGGTAATATAAAATAATAATATTGTTTATATTAACATCACTAATTAATAAACTATTTATAATAATAATAATAATAATAATGATAATAATAATAATATTTAAAGTATAGCAAAATGACTAAAATAACAAGAAAATAATATATAAATGTATTAATATTATTATTATTTACTAATTAAAATTAAACTTCTAAATATTATTATTTATTCATTATTAGTATTTATTAGTAATTAAAATGAATATGCATTAATATAAAATATACTACATTATAAAATAGAAACAATAAAATACTAATAAAACATTAAAGACATCCAATAATTATGATAATTGTTGTTATTTAAAAGCATAACATAATATTAATATAAAATAACAATACAAATACAACAATAAAACATTATTCAAGATTAATTAAATAAATAAATATAAAATTAGTATTAGTAGTAGTATAAAGAGTTTTTGTGACACACAGTGTGTAAACTGATGGGCACAACACAAGTGGTGTCTGGGTCACAGGGCCGGGGCAGATGTCAGCCTTTCCTCCGAGTAATTGGCAGAGACAGGAATAGTAAATCCAGGTCAGCATGCCGCTTGTAATGTGGGGTCAGTATGCTGGACGGAGATTAGCTCTTTAGCCAAGTTCACCTCACTGCAACAAACACTGATCTCCCACTCACTGAAAACACAGCCTAAACATTACACCTCAACACATGAAGGGTACAATGCTAATGCTAACATAGACATAAGAGCTAGCATAAGCAACACATAGTACATACTAAATGCCATGTAAATAGATGGCAAAAGACAGTACACCAAATGCTAGTATGCTAATTGAATTTAGGCTAGTCAAACAATGGACCTGATTGTTTTTGAGACATTTTTCATCAAACTATCTTTTGTATTATACAGAAAAAGAAACGCATACAGGGTTGGAATGACACGAGGGTGAATAAATGATGATTAATTTTCATTTTTTAATACTGTGTACTCGGTTTCCACAGCAAACTGGACACTTTGAGGCATGTTTCCTCTCAGGATGAATTTAATTCTTGTTCTAATAGCAAATGTGGAAACGGTTCAAGAATGTGTAACATTTTAATGAGCCAATACTTCATTTCAACCTTGGAAACTATATCAAAACATAACCAGAATGTATTATTTAACCACAGAACGTGTTCAAACAGAAGCACGATCGAGCAGAAAGACCTTTCATTACTTCAGAGGCATTAACACTGAAAACTGCACCCAAAGGGAGGCTGCCGTGAATCGCAGAAAAACAACTCATTTGTCTGGAATTGGCTCTGAAGGGAAAAAGATTCATTAAAGAATTGTTCGGAGGGCAGATGAGGGTTTGGCTTTTTTTGTTTGTTTATTGTTATTCATCTCATGGTTTTCAATTACTGCGGCCAGTTTCAGACAAAGAAAGAGAAAGGCAGAAATAAATAAAGGTGTGCATAATTTTAAATTGCAAAGTAAAAAAAAAAAAAAAAAAATGCTCTTATTATCAGAGAATTTAAAATATGCAATATTCATCCTTTGCCATTATTTATTATTATATTTATTATTATTTAAATAAAAAATAACAAGTAATAATAAGTTGTAATGTTTTTAAAGTCACTCATAATGTTAAATAATTGTAATATTAATTATAAAATTGTAACTATATTATGCATAAATTATAAATATTAATATAAAATAATAATAAAATATAATGTAAAATGTACTACTACTATTACTAATGGCAATATTCATCATTTGCTATAGACTATATAAATAATAATAATAATAAATTAATATTCATTGTGATATTATATATTTTTATTATTCTGTGTATTGCTGTTTTAATAAAAATAATATTACAACAATAACATTAATATAACATTTTTCTTATGTAATATGAAAATATACTAATTTAAAATAATTGTAATATTAATTGCAATTTCTTTAAGTAATTTTTAAGTACATTTTTATATTACACAGTTGCTTATAATATTAATATAAAACAATAATAAAACAAAATGTAAAATGTGGTATTATTGTTATTACTTCTGCTATTGTCAATATTTGTCCTTTGCCCTAGACTATAATAATAATAATAATAATAATAATAATATTAATTTATTTATTTATTACTATTTATAAATAATTCAAAATAATTATTTTATTTACAACATTATATACTACATACACTACATATACGTTATAAATAAATTCTAAATATTATACTATTAATTATTAAATATTTATATAAAATAATACTAAATAGAATTGGTATATAAAATGAGTTATTGCTACTACTACTACTATAACTGCTGCTGCTACTACTACTAATAAAAAATATTGTAATTTAATTGTAACATTAACACAAAATATTGATATGTTTACATTACAATATTATTTATTATATGTTATATTATTTCATTTCTTATTAATACAATAATCATTATTTGTTATTGTAAATAGTTAATTGTAATATAATAAATATGAATATAATATAAATAATATTAATATGACAAAGTAGTAATATTAGAGTATTAAACTGGGTGTAGTAATCCGAGGATTTAACCTGTAACCTGCTCCTTCTCATTTGGCTTCATCTTCTTTTAGCTTAGCTTCATAAGTGTTGTGGTAAACGGCAGGATTTTAATTTGTCCATTATGTTTGTTTAATGGCCCGTCGTAAAGAGAAAGAAACGGCCGGGCGTACACCTTTTCCCTTTCTTTGTGGAATCTGTCCAAATGCTTGATGAGTTTCCAAAGCTCCAGTGAAGGAGATTTTCCTTGCTAGACAATATGTAAGACACACAGCTGACTTCATCATAATTACAGAACGGAGCTTTAATATCGGCCATATGTCCATCCACATAATACAGTGATGCATGAGTGTGCGAGTCCTAAAGGCTGTTATGTCTGAGAGGAAGATGTACTGCAGCGCTGTGAGGCATGTCAGCGTGTCACTTCCTGTCTGTGTCGAAGCGGCAGCAAAATGCACCATAACTTCAAATGATTAGCCTTTAATCTTTGATTCAGCCCCACTCAGAGACACTCACTCACACACACACGCACAAACACACACAAGGACACGCACACACACACACACAAGGACACGCACACACACACACAATCTTTCTATTTTAATCACAATGAGTGTGATGTAACAGCTCCAGATGGCTGGATTCTCTTTGTTTGGAAGCTGTCTTACCCCTACAGCAAAAAATATGAGTTGTGTCTGAACAAAACATATTGTAAACAGAACAAATTAAAGAAATATTGTAAGTGAAATATTGGTTTTATCTGAAAGGTTACTCCCATTAATTAATAATATAATATTTATTTCCTGAATGAATCAGTCATTTGAACGAATCAAATAAAGGCTGCTGGCAGATTTAGTGTCTTATTTAGAGTAACATTTAATTTAAAAAGTAATTTTTACTCATTTACTCACCTTCATGTCATTTCAAACCTTTCTTTTGTGGAACAAAAAAATAAGGTATTTTGAAGACTGTAGGTCTGTAGAACAATATTGGCATGAATCCTTTTTAATTGGTGATAATTAAACACTGATAAGGGACAACACACAAACTACAAAAACATATGTTATTGCTAAGGATTTATGCTGATATCATCTAAAATCACACTTTGCCAGGGATGTTTCCAAACTTTTGAAAGGCAGTGTACATGCATGTGTTTATATTTATATATACATTAAATATGCATAGTATACACATAATATGTAAACAGATACTTCTATTTTGGATGCGATTAATCGCGATTAATCGTTTGACAGCACTATTATGTGTATATATATATATATATATATATATAAATACACAGTATATATCCTCAGTTCCAGACAGAGCCTTAAATAAACCAAAACTGCCGTATAGAGAATAGGCTGTTCCCTCTCTGTGGAAACAGAGATGCTAGCGTCTCACCGTGTGTCTGTCAGACCTGTCAGTGAGGCCTTTTTTATCAGGTCACATTGCCATGGATTATGGATGTTACTGTGGCAACCTGACAGGGCGGGAAGCTTTGTCTCAGTGTCTCTCTCTCTCTCTCTCTCTTTTCCTGCCTATGAGAACTGAGCAGTGATTTCTGAAGGGTCCTTCTAGCTCGGAGCCGTGCTTTCAGGCTGCTTCACTCCATCAAACAGCTGATAAAACGGTCCAGAGAGAGAGAGAAAGACAGAATGCTTTGCCTGATGTGTATACCGGAGCTTGTGAAATTGACCAGATAAACTCCAGTAAGTGCGAATATATCTCACCACGAATAAATGTTGTTCTTTAATATTAAAAGACTACATTAAACAAGCTACTGAATGCTTGAGTGATTTTTTGATTATTGTATGCGGGATTTGCAAGCGAATCTGTTTTATTTTCTTCTCTGCATGCCGTCTGAGTATAAATGGTCTGATGCGAGAAACCATTAATAAACAACACCTAATGATGCTTCAGTAAACTAAATTTGTCAACTATGCTGAATAGCTCACTATTTGCTAATACAGAGAAACGGCCACCGGGGGCAATTGAATAAGATTTGAAGAGTCCTAATGGGCGCTGCTAATGATTTCATATATGTTTGGAAGAGCTAAGCATTAGCATTCCCATTCATCTCAATGGAAACGTACAAACTGGGAGTATATGTGACTTGGATGGATCCCAAAAGATGCCTGTTCGAAAATATTAAACTTTTTTTACAGCAGTGTAAGCTAAGCTAGCAGGCAGGGTTATTATTGTTAACTAAAACCAAAACCATAAAAAGAAAATGAAATAAACTTTAACTAAAATTAAGTAAAAACTTGAACTTATTTTGTTACAACATTTCCTATTTTTGTTTAGTTTAGTTTAGTTTAAATGAAAATGCCACTGTTTTTCTATGTTAAACTATGTTAGCATTTAGCTTAGCTCCATTCATTCCTTAAGATCCAAACAGGGATGAATTTAGAAACCCCACTTCCACGTTTTCCCTATTTAAAGACGGTGACATGACTAATTACACGAGTAAGTATGGTGACACAAAAGGCGGATAAAAAAGATAACTATAATGTATGGCGGAAGAGCACTTTGCAGCACTTCGATCATGGAGCTAAGCTAAACGCTAACATAGTGGCGCCGCTCACTAAAGCGATTAAGTGCACGCACTGAGATGGAAGAGATACGTGTTAAATCGTCTAAGCTGAGGGAAGAACATAGTGGAATATGGAAAAACAGTGGCGTTTTCCTTTAAGCTGAAGCCAGGGACTTTCCCCGGCCGAAGGATTTACACAGCGGATCACAAACTGAGCGGGCGCGAGGCGAACGCGACCGGCCTGAGCTTATTAGAATCATTGACTTTACTAAATTCTCCACGAAGAGCGGCCAAGTACTCCCACATACTCCCCCCTAAACGTCCAACCAATATTTATATCAGTTGCTCACTCTCTATCAGAGGCGGAGTGGCAATCGGGACAGTGGGCCGGTGATGTCAGAATTTTCCCGGTGGATTTTAGTGCCCCACTCCGCCCCTGGCTGAAGCACTGAAGTAACTAAAACTAAATACAAAAAAACTATACAAGATATTTAATAAAAAGAACTAACAAAAATGACAAAGAAATAATGGCATCTACTAACAGCCGATGCTAACCACAGAAAATTTGACCCCCTACTGGCAACGAACTTCCTTCATTGACCACGGTCTGTTAACTTTATATATTTTACTTTAAAAAAAATAACTCTGTTTACTTTTGTGCAGCAGTGAACTGTAAATACTTCACTATCTAATGACCAGCAGATGGACTCAGCATGTGGAAATCATCTGGGCCACACACACAAAGCACTGATCAGAAGAGCTTTTGTCATCCAGTAATTGTTGCCATCTTCAGTCTCTAATCTGTCACAGAGTCATTCCGGTCACTGATCTGAGTCCAGTGTTACTGTCTTTTTAAAACATTGGGTCTGAGTAACTCATAAAAAGAAATTACCCCAGATTAGTTTGAAAGTACAAAAACATTTCACATCGATAGTTTCTATAGAAACTCTTGTGTAGCAGTGGTTGCTAAAGGAGCAGGCTAATCAGATAGCATTATGCTAATCTAACAGGCTCTAGCCAGCTCCACGGTCTACTTGTTTTTAATGTGGTTTGACATTTTATCAAATGGTGGGAGTGGGAAATTGGCTTGGAGCATTTTGTAAAATAACCGTGAAATGTTTAGCTATTTTTAGCAAGTTTCATGTGCGTGTAGGGCTTAAACTCCCATTCAACTCTGAATCTAAAGTTGCATCTGAGTCGTCCCTGAGTCTAATTAAGATTAAGACAGTCCCACTGATGCTTCAGCAAAGAGACAAAGGCTCTGTATCATGACATGTTCGCGTTGCCATGGCAGTCAATGGTCTTTTGAACGTCCCTGGACAAATAGCGACTCAAGCGCTAATTAGCCAACAGATTGAACAAGAGGCTCAGGCTCCACATGTTTAGAGCAGCTTTATGGCCACTGTTTTAGATTGATCACTTCTAGGCTCAAAGATTAGAATTGGGATGGATTAAACGTACATCAAAATCAAGTACTTCAGAAACATTTGACTTCATTTATTTCTTACACTGTGTTTTTGCTCCAAGGACGTTTCCAACATACTAGCCAGACGATCTTTCTACAACAATAACATTGACAGTTATTCTTATGTGTTTGTGTACACCCTGAAGGAGAACGAACAATGCGGAAAGGCAATTCATTTCGCTTCACTATAACCTTGCTTCCGCTGAGAGTTCACGGCTCCCAGGAAGCTTTCAAAATGTCAGCGCGCATCACAAATGCAAAAGGATGACACAAAGCCATCAATATTTTCATGCAGATTCCCAGCTTGTGGGCCACGGATCTAAAGTACAAAATCTGATAAACAGTGATTGATTTTTTTTTTTCTGAGATCACTTTTATGGAAACAATGGCATTGTGGTTCGTTTGTTGCTCTAAAGAAGCAACTAAATTAAAATGGCAGAAAAACTCTCTCTATATATGTATATATTATATATACAGTTTATTGTTTATCCCAAGACAGCTGGAACCAATGAAACTGTAAGATGACTTTGGCAGGATTGGGCCATTTTCCAGACGTCACAGCCACTGGAACGGAGGCTCATATCTATCAGAAGTGTGTGTGCCTCTCTGACAAAGGGAAATGAAATGGCACTGAGGGCAATCGAATAAATCAGCATGTTCATTCCCCAGCTCCCACAATGCATTTCAACCCTGCAGCATTTTTTGTACCAAATAGGCACTTTTTACTCTTAAGAAATCAGGGTCTAGTGTGAGCCTTGAGCTCTTTTTCAAACCCTAATAAGCTACCTTGCTATTGCCTAACAACGTCTTAACTGACATAGAAGCCTTTAAGTGTCAGAAATGGAACTCTCACCTGCCCGGGGGGGGGGGGGGGGGGCGGGGCGCG
>JAUMHE010000079.1:4666672-4679098 GCA_032359235.1 Enteromius mattozi
ATACATATATAAAATATATATAAATATATTGTGGAAAAACTTATTTTTGTAACATCTTTTTGTAACATATCAAAAAGTGAAACTATCATATATATATATATATATATATATAAATATTTTAGATTCATTACATGTAAAGTAAAACATGTATAACATGTACATTTTATTTTTATTTTATTTTATTTTTATTTTTTTATTTGGATGATTATAGCTTACAGCTCATGAAAGTCTAAATCCAGTGTTTCCTAAGATCAATTACAAAAAAAAAAAGCTTTTCAAAACTTTAAAGTATGTTCTCTTATGCACATCAGTCGGGGCTCCTTTAGCACAAACTCCAGCATCAGTGAGAATCGATGGAAGCTCTGCTGAGTAACTGTTGAGCTTCAGCTCCATTTTTTGTGCTTCCAAAAGAGGAAATAATTAGAAACCAGTGGTCAAGTTGTATACACTGTTCCAGAACAGTTCAACCCAAATATTAGAGTATACTATCAGAGCTCACCTCGTTTCTCAGAATGGTAAGCTTTGTAAAAATGTATGCGTTTCAGCAAGTAGGGGCACAGAGGAGTAACAATAATCTACAGTATGTGGAAAATAATGTGTTTTTTGAACGTTAAATCCCATAAACACATTGCATTACACCAAATACACAAAATAATGTTCTTTTTAGCAACATCATATGACCCCTTTAAGTATGCGTACATTATGTTATGTGTCTATTGTTAAAGGGTTAGTTCACCCCAAAATGAAAGTTCTGTCATTAATTACTCGCTCTCATGTCGTTCCTTCGGAGCACTTAGTAAGATATTTCCGATAATATCAGAGAGCGATCTGACCCTCCATAGACAGCAATACAACTGAAATGATCCCAGATTATTTCCAAAGTAGATTATGTAATTGCAAATATTGCTCTTTTTTTGTTTTGTTTTTTAACTTTGGTTTAGGCTTGCATTTGCAATCTGTATGTGTGTGTTTGCAGTGTGGCTTACAGGTACTAAGTACGGCTGTGGTGGAGGAGGATGTGGAGCCTGTACCGTCATGGTGTCCAGATACGACCCTCAGACCAAGAGCATCAAGTATTTCATTCACTCTTTCTTCTTTTTCTCCTCTCATCATATTTATAGTTTTCTCTGAATGTGTCTGACCCCATGATGACGCTGTCCCCTCACTTTTGCAGCTTGTCAATCCAGATTCCATCTTAAACGTACTGTGAATTCGACGTAATTTTACATTTTATTTTTCTTTAGGAATATAGGCGTCCTGCTAATATCTCTGCACTTTTATTCATGAATAATTTTTCATAAATACTCACTCATTTTTGTTATGCAAATCTGATACAAATCTGTTTTAAATGCTTGTTTGTTTCCTGGTCAGTCATTGGTCGGTCAATGCCTGTCTGCTTCCTGTGTGCCAACTTTACGGAGCAGCTGTGACAACCGTTGAAGGCATCGGAAGCACCAAAACCAAATTACACCCAGTCCAGGTAACAGATTCACTTTAGAATCTACAGTATATTATTCACAATCCTTATTATTAATAATCCTTATTATAATCTAGATCACCTTCAATCCAGATTAAGATTACTGTCAATTCAAATGATTGTATAACATACAGTAGGTTACACTCAATCTTGATCATAAGATTAAATTATGTGGTCAGTACTTGATTTTCACACTTTCACCCCTGTATTAAGTTTATCAATGTGACTTTTTCTTTTTTTTGGCTTTTAATTCTCTCTCTCTCTCTATATATTATAAAATATTATTTATAGTTATAATTACAAATCAAATTAAGAATTAAATAATTATATATTTTTTAGATGTAATAATTTATTTATTTTTAACAAAATGTTTTATTAATAGCTGTTATTATTAAATATGTATATATGTATATATATATATATATGGTAAAACCTTGAAAACAATTTAGGTAAAACTAAATATGATTAAAAATAAATTCAGTATAATATTATTGTGGACACTTTTATGCATCATTGACAGCATGTTTGCTTCATCAGGAGCGTATAGCAAAGGCTCATGGGTCTCAGTGTGGGTTTTGTACTCCTGGGATGGTGATGTCCATGTATACATTACTGAGAAACAACCCTCAGCCCACCCTGGAGGACATGACCGGGGGTCTCGCTGGTATGGTGACACAAACACCTTAAATACACAGAAAGCATAACAAGTTTGATCAGTCATGAATGTTTTTAATTGCAGGTAATTTATGCAGATGCACTGGGTACCGGCCCATCGTCGATGGCTACAGAACCTTCTGTCAGGTGAACAGCCGTGGTCTGGGTTCATGTTTAATTCGATTCATTTAAGCTGCAGCGTGATGTGGCATTAATCTGCCATAAAAAAGATCCTTTATTGATTTGTTCCGAGCTGCCCAACCGTTCCCGTTTCGGACTGTGTCTAATATTCTCAATTTATCTCAAAGCAACTCATTATGATGAGTTGCTTTGATGACATATTTTTTTAGCATTTGATGACATATTTTGATACAGTGTTTTTCTATTTATTTTTTATTTTTAAACAATATGGTTTGTGCTTGACATTTAGCATTCTGGGAATTAAAGTCTTACTTTTGCATCGTGACATTCAGCGAAACATTTTATTTTTTTTTGCCTCATGGATATCTGACATTTCTGTGTTCTGTGTCTTTTTTTTTCATTCATGGTTATTAATCCCCCCAAAAAACCAACCCCAAAACAGAGTGAAAACTGTTGCCAGTTAAATGGCTCGGCATGCAGTATGACAAATGGAAATGAAAACGGATCTGAGGAGGCCACAGAGAGTGTGAGTATTTTCATCTTGAGTATTGCACACTCTTTTGTAGTGGTTTATTGTGCTGCTGCACTTTGACTTTTATAGAAATATAAATAAATATACATGTATATATATATATATATATATATATCATAAAGTAATGAAGTCACAGAGCAATTTTGTTATTAAATATTATAGGAAATATTACTTTTATTTACTTTTATTAATAAAAAGTATGTCTAATCATTAATTTATGTATATACATAGTCCTAAAAACTGTAGAAGAAAAGGGGGAAAAATATATATATATATATATATATATATATATCCAGAAATAGCAGTATTGGATCAGGCAAGAAATTGGTTAGGAAATGGTTACAGCATATTAGTCTGTAATTAGTCTTAATCAGCTTTTTGGTGGATTAATTGATGTTACTTTTGTGTTTATTAGGGTCAACCAGAGCTGTTTAGTAAAGATGACCTGCTTCCCCTCGACCAAACGCAGGATCTGATCTTCCCTCCTGAGCTCATGGTTTGTCAGTTTGTTCAAAACTGTTTACTTGGCTTTACTATAAAGTAAGTTACGTAATGATGATTTCAAGATTTTAAATGAAGTTTAATGTTTAAGCAAGGTCTACCAAGTTCACCATTAACTTCTAGTTTGTTATTAATTGTATTTTTAGGCTTTGATAAGCTACGTGTCAGAAGTTCAAATGCTATGTTATCAGCTAAACGAGTCATTTGAATATTGTATCATCATGGTCTGTTTGGCTTTTTGGTGTGTTTAGAGATTGGCAGAGGTCACGGACCAAACCACTCAAAGGTTTTGTGGGGAAAGAGTGACCTGGATCAGTCCTGGATCTCTAGATGAGCTGCTCCAGCTGAAGGCAGATTACCCACAAGCCCCTCTTGTCATGGGCAACACCAACATAGGTTGCATATAGTCAAAATAGGCCAAACCTTATTAAATTCGACATTATCAGCCACCATTGATTGTTATTTAACAAGGATTTGTTTTATTTACCTCTTTCAGCAAATGTGGGATTAATTTTTTATTCTATTTTATTTTATTTTACAGGTCTAGATATGAAGTTCAAGGGTGTCTTTCATCCTGTCATAATATCACCAACACGAGTGCCAGAACTGTTCAAAGTTACCCAGAAATCAGAGGGTATGTGTGTATGTGTGATGTTTCTCTTTATTTTTTTAATTATTTACTCACCCTCACGTTGTTACAAAACTCTTTCTTTTTGAAGAAGATATTTCTGAAGAATGTCACGCAAACAGTTTATGTTAGCCATTGACTAGTTTTCCATACTGTGGAAGTCAATGGCTACCAGCCACCGTTCGTTTACCGACATTATTCAAATCATCTTCTTCTACGTTCAACAGAAGAAAGAAGCGTTAATGAATGGTTTGCATTTGTAGGTGTGTGTGTCGGAGCAGGATGCAGTATGTCTGATCTGAAGAGTGTGTTGGAGAGAAGTATAAAAGATTTCCCGCTGGAGAACACACACATGTTTCGGGCTCTGCTGCAGCAGATAAATCTTGTGGGCGGACAACAGATCCGAAACGTGGCTGTAAGTATAAACAAAAAAACATCACTCTTGCTACTCTCACAAATTCACTCACTCTGCAGTGGTATTGCTTGCATAGTTTGCAGAGAAGGACAAGAATCCCAGACTGCACAGCAGTGAGTTTAGTGAAAACAACAACAACAGCAACTAATGTCCATTAATAAGTGTCCGTAATTTTCTTGGGTTTTTTATCATAGTATATTATTATTTAGATTTTTTTTTTAATTGCTAAAAAGTAGTGCTGACAAACGATTAAAGGGTTGGTTGACCCAAAAATTTTTGTCATTAATTATTTACCCTCATGTCGTTCCAAAATTGTAAGACCTTCGTTCATCTTCGGAACACAAATTAAGATGTTTGTGATGATATCAGAGAGCCATCTGTCCCTCCATAGACAGCAATACAACTGAAATGATCCCAGATCCAGAAATGTAGCAAAAACATCAGTAAAACAGTCCATGTAACATCAGTGGATCAACTTCACTTTTGCGATGCTAGGAGAATACTTTTTTTGTGCAAATAAAACAAAAATAACATAATCTCTCTTCTCCCATGACTTACGTCTTCTGCCATTTAGAGCGTATCTCAACGCACCGTACATGCAAGCTTTAACGTATTGCCGTAATTTATATCCGGGTGAAAGCACGCAGATGTGCGTAATCTGCAGCTGTTTACACCTAGAAGAAAGCGTTACTTACACAGTGATGTTCTCTAAAATGGTGGAAGATGTAAGTCACAGAAGAAGAATGGTTGAGTAAATTATGTTATTTTTGTTTCATTTGCGCAAAAAAAAGTATTCTCGTATCAGCGGAAAAGTTGATCCACTGATGTCACATGGACTTTTTTACCGGTCATTTTTACCATGTTTCTGGATCTGGGATCATTTCAGTTGTATTGCTGTCTATGGAGGGACAGATGGCTCTCTGATTTCATCAAAAGTATCTTAATTTGTGTTCTGAAGATGAATGAAGGTCTTACTAGTTTGGAACGAAAGGAGGGTGAGTAATTAATGACAGAATTTTCATTTTTGGGTGAACTAACATTTATTTATGTATACATTTATGTATACATAAATACAAACACATGAAACAAACACATGAATTTATATATTTAAGAAAAAAATTATGTATATACATATATATATATATTTTTTTTTCTTTTTAAATATATATATTAATAAAACAATATAAATATATAAATGCATATAATATGTAAATATTTTCAAAATATATACTGTATGTGTGTTATATATATATATATATATATATATATATACATATACATAATAAATAAACACTGTACACAAACAATTACTTTATAAACAAAAACATTTATTTTGAATGTGATTAATTGCGATTAATCGTTTGACAGCACTACATAAAAAGCTATGTTGTAGTTATATGCAAAAGAAATATATTTGAACATTGAAACCCCAAGTAAAGGTAAGAAACCCCAAGTTAAAATAAACAGATCAAAGCAAACAAGCATAATACTTTTGTTTTTAAATAATTTTAATTAAAGTAATAAATTAATTAGTTAAAAAAAGAACTTTTTTGTAAATGTTAAACAGTTTGTCTTTTTGTTAATTCAGCTGTCAAATTTAAATTTGTTTAAATGTTGTTTTTATTTAATTTAATTATATTACTTATTTGTTTATGGGTTTTTTTATTTTTTTTTTTTCACATATGCAGACACTGGGTGGCAATATTGCAAGTGCATATCCAAACTCAGACTTGACCCCTGTCTTAGCTGCTGGAAGATGCACTCTAGTGGCGCATTCTAAAGGTGACTCAACTTCATATAGAATTACAATATTTTAATCAATTCTACGTTATATTGAAAATTTCGCACAGCTGAAGCTGCTTTTTTTGCACCAATATTGAATGCAGTTATATATTTCAAGCATGTTTTCCTGATATGCATCTGATTTTTCTATCCAAACATCCATTACAGATGGACGAAGGAGAGTACCTATCGATAAAGATTTTTTCCTTGGATTTGCAAAGACAATACTAAAGCCGGACGAGATAGTGCTGTCTGTTTTCATTCCAGCTACAAGACCAGTAAGAAATCATCCATCAGCTAGTTTCACTGCTTTGAACATTGTTTGAAAAATGATCATGGTTTTTTTTCCATAGAATGAGATCGTTCACGCCTTCCGACACGCCCCTCGTAAGGAGAACGCACTGGCTACAGTAAATGCTGGGATGCGTGTTTGGTTCAACGAGAGCTCAAATGTAGTGAAAGAGATCAGTATTTATTACGGTGGAGTGGGAGCCACCATCCTCAGCGCTGACCACACGTGTCAACAGATTGTAGGAAGGTTGGTCATGAATTTATTTATTTAGTTGTTTTTCCTTTAGAATTTGAGTATATGAAAGTTATATTTTGTGGTATAAAATTAAAGTTGTGTAATATATAAAAAAAGTTGTGTACATTTTTTTTCTGGGAATGGAGTAAAAGTTAAGTTGCATAATATTTTTTTGCATTATTTTTTTAATTTGCACTTCCTCTGGGATGGGTTTGCATCATTATTATTTATTTATTTTTATATTTTTTTCCTGTTTTGTAGGGATGGACTAAAAGTTACGTTTTCTAATAATTTGTGTTTTTTGTTGCGTTTTTCTTTTTGTTTGTTGTTGCACTTAAAATAGTTGTGTAATAGTTTGCGGAGTTTTTTTTTCCTCTGACACTGCAGTAAAAATTGTCAAATCCTTTGCGTTGTTTTTTGAGTTTCATTTCCTCTGGGATTACAGTAAAATTTCAGTAATACTTTGCAATGTTTTTTTTTGGGGGGGGGGTGGGTTGGAAGTAAAAGTTACGTAATAGTTTGCGTTGATTTTGAGTTGCATCTCTTCTGAGATTGAAGTAGAAATTTAAGTTATATCGTAGTTACACAATACGTTGTTTTTTCAGTTACATTTTCTTGAGGATGTGAGTAAGAGTTAAGTTGCTTAACGCTTTGTGTTGTTTATTTACTTTATCTTTTCGCTTTATTGAAGGCCTTGGGAGGAGGCAACATTAAGTGGTGCGTACAGCACGCTGGTTGATGAGATCAAACTTGGGCCGTCGGCTACAGGTGGAAAAGTGGATTTTCGCAGATCCCTGACCTTGAGCTTGCTTTTTAAATTCAACCTGCTCATCCTCCAATACCTTAAGGAAAAGGTATAAACAACAAGGAAATCATTGGCACATGGAGTTGCAGTTTTTTATTATTTGTATGTCTTTTTACAGGATGTGACTCAGGGGGAAATACCCCAAAAGATGCAAAGTGCAATTCAACCTCTTTCTAAAAACATCCAGCCTGGCTACCAAGAATTTCAGGTAGCGCTGTACGGTCTTTTGATATGTATTTTTATAGTAGCTGTTTATAAAAACACATCATGGTGCTCAAATGGGAAATTTGTGTTCAAATCCTGCTTGCAACATTCCCAAATCTATTTCCCTGTTTTCTCTTTCTTTCTTTCTTTCTTTCTTTCTTTCTGTCCTTCTTTCTTTCTTTTTTTGTTGTTTAATAAAAAGCCAGCAAAAATGAAAGAAATCGGAACTTACAGAAGGTAAACAGCAGGGAGTGTGTGTTTTTATGTGCAGAATGTCTTAGAGAGTCAGTCTGCTCAAGATCCCGTAGGCCGACCCATGATGCACCGGACAGCTCTGAGTCAAGCTACAGGAGAGGCTGTCTACTGTGATGACCTGCCGCATACTGATGGTGAACTTTTTCTTGTGATCGTGACAAGCTCCAGACCACACGCCAAGATCACGTAAGACGCTTTCAGATACTATGCACAAAAAAACTTCAAAATATGTTCAATCAATAATAAATAAATAGATGATTATAAAATAGATGCTGATGTGACAATGGATATTTATTTATTTATTGTGTTTATCATAACAATAGACTTAAGTGAGGATATGGCAATGAATTAGACATATTATTATTTTTTTTTTAAATTATTGTTTGTTTATTTATATATTTTGATTATTGTAGCTTTTAATGCCAATATGGCAATGAGTAGTTATTTATTTATTTATTTATTGTTATCAGTATAGCATTTGCTTACAAGGAAATGAATATTAATTCATTCATTAATTAATATGTCATTACCGTGACGCTGTGACGACTAAATGGTTGTATTTTCTTACCATTATAGTCATATTGACTTTAGTGAAGCTCTGAAGCTGCCCGGTGTGGTGGATGTGATCACTGCTAAAGATATACCAGGCAAAAAGTACAGAACCTTCACAGGATATGACGAAGAACTGCTAGCTGAAGATGAGGTCTGTGTATTATTATTATTATTATTATTATTACTACTACTTTTTTATGCAATGCATTTCTATGAAGATATGAATTTCTCAATATAAGGCAAAACATGCAATCTTAGACTCCTCTCCATCCTCAGGTGACCTGTGTTGGTCAGATGGTTTGTGCCGTGGTCGCAGATTCAAAAGCACACGCTAAACGTGGGGCGGCAGCGGTGAAGATCGGCTATGAAGATCTTCAGGACCGTATCTTCACAGTGGAGGTGAAAAGAAATCATCTAGCTGCGCTCATTATTATTCTCACCTAACATCATTCCATTCCTTCAACTCTTGGATCAGCTCTTGCAGCTTTTGCTCTTGAATGTTTTATTTATTTATTTTTTTCAGGAGGCCATCGAAAAAGAGTCTTTCTTCCTACCTAAGAGAACGATTGAGCGAGGAGATGTGGAGAAGGGTTTGAGAGAAGCTGAACAAGTGTATGAAGGTAAGACTGTACACTTCCTCTCTGATTAGCAGATTCATGTTTCATAACACAGTTCTGCATGTTTCATAGGAGAGATTCGGATTGGAGGACAGGAGCATTTCTACTTGGAAACACAGAGTTTTCTGGTCATTCCAGTTGGGGAAGAGAAGGAGATGAAAGTTTATTTGTCCACTCAGCACCCAACATTTACACAGGTATGTTTTATATCTGCTCTGTTACACATAGCAATCATTATGAAACAAAAATGGCATTAGCTAGATATTTTAATGGTTTTATTTAGATCATTTTTCAATATATTTTATTTTTTAATTAATTAATTTGGTAGATTAGGCAAAGTTTGTTTGTTCCAGTTTGTTGTAGTACTCAGGATTTGTGCCTTTTGTGTTTGTTTGTTTTATAAATATTTATGTATGTGTATATTTATTTTTTATATTGTTTTAATTTTATTTATCATGTTTGTTTGTTTGTTATTCATTGTAAGAGTAGCTGAAACTTAGTTTTATTATGTTTCATCTTTTTTATTTCATGTTTATTTATTTATTTATCCTTTATTTTTTGCACGTCAAGGAGAAATACATGTACTAAAAAGTTCCAATTCATTGTAGAAGTTTTATTTTATTTTGTTTTACTTTATTTTATTTTTATAGATCAGGGAGATAAGCATGTACAATCGTTTTTTTTTCTTATCTATTCTAGAATGCAGTAGCTGAGACGCTGGGAATCCCGTCTAATCGCATTTTTTGTCACGTGAAGCGGGTGGGCGGAGCCTTCGGAGGGAAGGTCACCAAAACGGCCATTTTGAGCTCCATTACTGCTGTCGCTGCTTGGAAGTGAGTTAAAATTAAAGTTCACAATGGAAGTTTCATCATGATCATTTAAATTAGATATCAAATATTTAATATCCAATTATTTAAGTTTGTATTTACCATTTCAATATTTTTATTATGGAGAAGTTTGGCAAGTGTATAACTTCCTTACTCTCTCTGTTCAGGACTGGACGGCCAGTGCGATGTGTTTTAGAGAGAGGAGAGGACATGCTAATAACTGGAGCACGCCACCCAGTGTGGGGGAAATATAAGGCTGGTGCTTTTTCAAAACCCTTAATCTAATAAACACTGATTATATATATGCATATATTTAAATCATTTGCATCTTTTTACTCCAACAGGTAGGCTTTATGAAGAACGGGAGGATAACAGCAGCTGATTTCCAGTACTATGCCAACGCTGGAAATACAGCAGATGAGTCCGTGCTGGTGAGATGACTTGCCTTCCTGTCCTCTTAAAAGAGAAAGATACTTGTTCATGGTCCTGTTTTTAGACACCAGTGTCAAAGCCATTTATATATTTCACTTTTCCAGGTGGCAGAGAAGATCCTCCTTCATCTCGATAACGCCTATAACATTCCAAACCTGCGTGGACGATCGGCGGCCTGCAAAACCAACCTGCCCTCCAACACCGCATTCAGAGGGTTCGGTGTTCCCCAGTGCATGCTGGTCGTTGAGAGTATGATCGATGATGTTGCACTCAAACTCGGCCGTCTGCCTGAAGAGGTCGGTGCTACAGTCAAAAAAAATATGAATAAAATAAAAATTTCGTAAAAACAAAAAAATATTAATTTATTCCTTTTCTGACATAGCAATAAATATTTTCACGATTAATTAATTAATTGATTGACTGATTAATTGGCATGAAAACAGCCTCTAATGCTGATATGTTGTGAAGATTGTAGTGAATATTTATTTGTGCATTGATTGACGGTCACATATATAACTTTTGCTGATATGGCAGTGCATGAATATTTATTTGTTTGTTTGTGTGTTTATTTGTGATCGATCACAATGCAAAAAGCATTTAATATTGATATAACAGTGAATATTTGTTTATTTATTATTTGCTGATCTAACAATTCATAAACATTACTTATTTATTTATTGTGACTGATCATCATAAAAATATAATTTGATGCTGATATAGCAATGAATATTTACATGTTTATTGCCATCAATATACCCTTTGTTGCTGATATGGCAATTATTTATTTATTTATTCATTCACAGGCATAAATATAGCATTTGATGCTGTTATGGTAATATTATATGATTGTTATAAACATATGGTTTTGTGGCAATAAATAAACAAAAAGTGATCTACTTGTTGATTTTCATCTCTCATTATTTGTGCTTTGTTCGGTTTTATTTTTGCAGATCAGGCAGATAAACATGTACAAGGAAGTGTCCCTTACTCACTACAAGATGGAGTTTGACCCAGAGAATCTCATCCGTTGTTGGAATGAGTGTATGGAAAAAGCAGACTTCAGACAGCGCCGTCAGGCCATCGATCTCTTTAACCAGCAGAACCAGTTCAAAAAGAGAGGAATCGCTATTGTGCCCATCAAATATGGCATTGCGTTTTCTGAGGGCTTCCTCAACCAGGTTCCATTCTCCTAAAACATGCCACAGAGTCTTTTAAATGATTTGAAATAAACTCCAAATAATCTTTTGGTGTTTTCATTTGTTTTTTTAAACAAAGGCTGCCGCTCTCGTGCATATTTATATGGATGGGACTGTGCTAGTGAGCCACGGTGGGACGGAAATGGGCCAAGGCATACACACAAAAGTCCAGCAGGTACCACTTCCAGATTTTTGGACGTATTTGTAACCATTTCATAGTTTTTGGGGCTGATTTCAGCTGTTTTATGACAGGTGGCGAGTCGAGAGCTGAATATTCCTGCTTCTTTGATCCACATCTCTGAGACCAGCACACAATGTGTCCCGAATACCTGCCCATCTGCTGCCTCCTTTGGTACTGACGCTAATGGAATGGCTGTGAAGGTACAGAACACGATTTGATGATCTTGAATCTTCTTTAGTCTAGAGGAGGCACATTTGAAGAAATCATAAAATGTACTATACATTTTTTTTTTTAATGCTCTAATATCTGTTTTTGGATTGTTCAAATCATACTTTTGCAGGATGCCTGCCAAATACTGTACAACAGACTAGAACCAGTCAGAAAGAAGAATCCCAAAGGGACATGGCAGAATTGGGTAAAGTGGACAAACTATAAAAATGTATAATTTTTGATGCAATATATAATTGATGGGTACAGTCATTGATGCTACAAGGTCTTATATGGATTGTAGACAAAGTTCTGACTTCATCTGATAGTGTCAGCTATGTTTAATAGTTGTGAAACATTTGCACAATATTTGATTCATATTAATTATAGAGTAATATCATCAATTCTGTATTCGAGTTTATTTGTACAATATCATTACAAAGTAGCTTTTCACAAAATTAAGTTTCTACAATATGTTTATATATTGTAAACAT